>JAZFAU010001113.1:0-22920 GCA_037178615.1 Dione vanillae
ATATATTTTTATCTTCATATATTTTACTGTTTCTTTTTTTTTTGTTTCGAACAGATCATGATTTTAATTCGAGTGAATAAATAAGAATAATTTACTATAATTATTCCAAACAGTGGAAATTAAACCTAAGACTATCACGTATGTACTGAAGCGCTACCACATTGTACTGCAATGGAGGCATTTCATTTGAAATATATTATTATTTATTCCGACAATCAATACATGAGAGTTTTACTACCAATGGACTACTAAATTTCTTATTACTATGTTTTCTTTGTCGCCAAAAATTGCTAAAAAAGCATAAAGCTACCAATAATATCAGATTGACATACAATAAGGCTCCTGTCGTCGATTATTACTTGTCACAGTTCAATCATAGACCACAACTAAAGGTTAATTTGGCTCAAAATCAACAATGCAGTGATTGGCTTTAGGCTATAGAAAACTTGTTTACTGTTAGACAAGTCAAATTAGTCAATAATATTTCCACATTTTGATATAGCTTTTCTAAACAAGTTTTATAATTTACTAACTTTCACCTGTGACTTCACTCCTATGAAGGACAAATATTTAATAGATAGAAGAATAACAATTTGTACGAGCATTTCAAGCGAATATTTTTTGTAATTTTATAATTTTTCAACATATACTCACTGTTGCATACTACTATGTGTAATAATAAATAACAATATGTACGAAAATTGAAGACAATATTTTCTTAAAATATAATTTGTTTTAAAAGAACAATATTTCTTTATAAATTTTGATTACGCTGGACATAAATTAAAGATCCACCCCTTTCGAGACATCAATTTAAACTTATGTTTCAAAGTGAAAGGTTTTAGTATTAAATTCAATTACGAGTACTTCTTCGTTTTACACAGAAAGTGTTAATCCAACAAAGTTTATTGGTTGCGAAGAGATCTAATTTGTCCTTTTGTGACAATGACTGAGAGCTGTGGCTTTAGAGCAATCGTTCTGATTAAAATGTTTAATTTATATACAGAATAAAAATCTAATACAAATAAAATATAAATATTTTGTAAGTTTTTTAAATCATAAAATATTTATATACAAATATTACGGCACAGAAACCTAGTCTCTTACTATGGGCCTCATAAAAAAGCTCAAGGTCGCTCAACGAGCTATGGAGAGGGCTATGCTCGGAATTTCTTTGCGAGATCGTGTGCGCAATGAGGACATCCGCAAACGAACAAAAGTAATCGACATAGCCTAACGAATTAGTAACTTGAAGTGGCAATGGGCAGGGCACATAGTACGGAGGACTGACGGCCGCTGGGGCAGAAAGGTTCTCGAATGGAGACCACGTAAGGGGCAAGCGCAGCGTAGGACGGCCTCCTACCAAGTAGACGGACGACTTGGTCCGGGTTGCAGGCAGCCACTGGATGCGAATAGCATTAGACAGGATGCACTGGAGGTCCCTAGGGGAGGCCTATGTTCAGCAGTGGACGTCCTATGGCTAATATGATGATGATGATAAATTTTTCATGCTGCAATGCTGCAACTTTGAGCTCACATAAGGAGAAATTTACATACACGAGATATTTGCAAAGTTTTACATTAAAGGTTTACATATAAAATGTAAAAAACGTTTATATTTTAATAAAAGCACGAGTAAAATAAAATATATTGTACGTAAAGTTTCATAAAATATGAACTGTAACAAAAGGGTGTTAAAAGCTTATTTTATTAGTTTTGTGGATAATAGCTTTTACCTACACATGAGGCTTATTCACGCCTTCTGTGCCTATATATTCATAATAATTTTTGTATGCTTTATTTAATTGAAATTCTAGAGAATACGGTTATTTTTTACAATATTCATAATAGAATGCTACCCTACATACCATTGTTAAATAATTATAAGCATATTACATAAAATATATACAGTGCTAAGTACATTGGATAATATGCATAAAAGAAATCACGTCAATATGTAGCAGATGATGTAAGTAAAGAAAAATTGTACAGGACAATTTATTTCTAATTAATAATATCTAGTTAATCTATCACCTTCATAATCATCATCATTATAATTACAGCCTTTGTTCCTCCCACTGCTGGACATAAGCCCCTAAAGATCTCCACGTAATCTGGACACGTGTTACCCGCATCCAGGCGAAGAAAGTTAAAATATCTTCCAATGTCGCGGCGAAAAGCTTCTGAGCGATGACATCTTGTTGTCTCAAGTTTCTCTATAATTAGAAGGTGTAGAGTTCTGGATCTGTAACTCTCTACCTTTCTCAAGATTTCAGGTCTTCTCGAAACATTGATGTTACACCAGTTTTCAGCATCGTTTTAATAAATCGGTAAAAGTTGCGAGGTGAACTTTGGGACCTTTTTAATTGTCTATAACGATTGAATCGGCTGAGTCTTGTAGCTTCATCTATGGTCTCTGTTTCATAATTCTAAGTTTCTTGTTTTGAAAAAAATGAACCGTGCTGTACGGATCGCTTGGAAGCGGCGTTGAAATTTTAGTTTGACTCTCGAGATTTTGGACTTGGGCGGGTACTGTTCGAAGCCTGTATTCGACGTCTGTCGAGCTTAATGCTAATATTTAATGTGCCTCGAACAAGCAAGAGATTGCTCATTTTTTAACGATACTGATTACAAAGACATTAATGATTATTTGCCTCTTTGTCGTCATGATAAAATCTATCAAGTTTTTGACATTACTATACGGACTTATTCAAGTCCACTTGTGCTGTTGAGATGAAGGAATTTATTATGTATATATTGAAGTTCTTATTAATAATAAAAAAATACGAGAATGATTAGTTCTTTTTCCATATTATTAAATATCGTATTAAAATATTTCACGTAAATCACTTGCATTCAATATTTTTCTACATTTTTTTCAAATTAAATTTAAAATTAGATTACATAACGAAACTTTAACCTGAGCCCGCATCTAGTTCATGGTCTCTTTTGATCTCAGCTGTACGAGTATGAAGCAGAAATAGTTTGCAAAGTAAATAGCCGTTGAACGGTGGACATTCTCTAGTAAAACGTGTTGCCATTGCATTTATTATTCATTATACATACAATGTTAATATGTCTAGATAAAGAAGTTTCAGCCATTGTTTAAAAAATCTTTCATGTCACTAATATATTGAAATAGCTAAAAAGATAATTGTGAATGCAATCAAAGATATTAAGTTTTAATTGCCTCATGAAAAGAGATTTATATTAGAAATTATTTTTTGTGGGTGAAATAAAAATAATGTGAACAATTTAAGAATATATATTTTTTTAATTTATTTCTTACTGGTTAAAGCGCTTGGGCGGTTTAAAAGTGACGTAACTTAAATTTTTTTTCTTTATATATTTTATCTAATCTTTGTTTTGTCATTTAAAAAAATTAAGAATTGCATTTAAAACTATTGAATTTGAATACAAACTTTGTTCATAAAAATATTTAATTACATAATATTTCAAATAATTCAATCAGTTCAATCTCATCATTCTATCAGTTTAATCTTATTATTCAATATACCATATACCATAAGTACTACTTCTTTGTATAGGCGAGACATCGATCGGAAAATTGTAGGTGTTAGTAAACAAATAAAATTTTACAAGGAAAATACAGTATTCACACAGGTACGCGCCCCGATCGTCTGACTATTTTCACTGATACACTCGTCTAAATTCGATTCATCCGTGACTAGAGTAAATAAGCCGACCGTACTTTAATTTGTAGCTCCTTTAGTAGCAAAAAAGTTCTTCCTGTTCAAATACTTCAATGAGAATAAATTGTCAATAAAATTAAGTATGGTAATTTCTTTTAACTTTACTAAGCTGCGTGAGTTAATTTTATTTATTACCTGTAATGAATCTAAGTGCGGCGTTAATCCCTGTTACTCAATCCTTAATGTCACATAGAGGGCGGAAAGTGTTGATCAGAGTGTCTTAACACTAAGTTATTCTAACTAGCCTGCAATATGCTGGAATATCCAGCATACGTTGTATGAAGCTGAAAAAAATTATGACTAGAATTTTATTAGATTAATTTGTATTGTGTACTTATGTATATACATTTTCTCCGAACTATATCTAATTAAGTATATACCTACTAGGCCACAACAATAATTATTAATTAACAATAATATTTAATTTCAGTATAAAGGAAAATATTCAATTATGTTACGTTCTTTCACTTTGAATTAATTTATATAATAAGTTAAAATTACTTGAGAAACTATTTTTTTTGTGAAAGACGTATCAATGAGTTATGCAGGGCACATTCAACTCGAGCGATCGCTGTGCCTTGGTGCATACGAAATGTGTGCAAATTGATCGAATACGAATACCCTGAGAAACCACTCTTAGATACCTTATTTGAAGATGAATCTAAATATAACCATATCTAAGCGTAACTTTAAGTGCTTTAGCCAGTTTGCACTTTGTCACCGATAAATTTATTATAGGTAACTAAAACTAGCTTACGTAAGAAAATAGATATAGACTTGAGCTTTTAATTAGAGAATTTCGTTAATCATAGATTTTTATAATTCATTACTATCAAAGAGTTTTTAAATAAATCTCTTTTTAAATTAAAGATACCAGTATTAGATAGCATATAAGTTCAATCTGCAACGTCCGTAAACAATATACCTTTTTACAGATTATGTTATATAGTAATCCTACTATATTATGATATGTATGTAACATATAATATAGTAGGATTTTATAAAACTCTTTACTATCCGATTTGTCGTTGACAACTTGACATAACCAACTAATCCATGACTATTTATTAAATAATCGATCTTTTTGACTATATCGTTAAATAATTTACATTATTAATTATCTTCAATCTAAATAATAATTTGTTACTCGATTCGAGGTTCGATTCCCACACGGGAAAAATGGATTTTTTGTTTCCATTTTCTTCGCTCTGGAAACTAGGCAAAGCGCGGCGTTGAGTTCCACCAAGGCGAAAAGCGGGAATGGAGAAAGCAAGGATTAAGCAACGGAGTGTCTTAACACTAGGTTCATATGGTTCCTGCAGTTCCCTCAGCCTACCCTACAATATGCGTGATAAGCGTGAGGCTAAAAAAAAAACCGCTTATTCGAAGTAAGGTCATTTTAATTTATTTTAAGTAAATTTACTCTGAGTCTACATATTTATAACTAGTGTATTCATCAAATATCCGATACTAATAGGTACCTACTATGTGATGGATTTAGTCTATAGTTGTCTATATATTATTTTAATATTACTTTCTTTTATTTATTTATTTTTACTTTTAATTATAATTTTATTTTACTACGAAGTACTTTTTGATTAATTAAAATAACAGATTAAAATCACTGAATGCGTGGGTGGGGATTTCGTTTAGGTTTGACGACTTTCATAAAATAGATTTTTTAGAATCATTAACATTAGGTATAATGAGTGATGAAATTCAGTTCACGATTTACGATGTGGCCACTATATATATATATATATATATATATATATATATATATATATATATATATATATATATATATATATATATATATATATATATATATATATATATATATATATATATATATATATATATATATATATATATATATATATATATATATATATATATATATATATATATATATATATATATATATATATATATATATATATATATATATATATATATATATATATATATATATATATATATATATATATATATATATTTATATATATATATATATATATATATATATATATATATATATATATATATATATATATATATATATATATATATATATATATATATATATATATATATATATATATATATATATATATATATATATATATATATATATGTATATATATATATATATATATATATATATATATATATATATATATATATATATATATATATATATATATATATATATGTATATATATATATATATATATATATATATATATATATATATATATATATATATATATATATATATATATATATATATATATATATATATATATATATATATATATATATATATATATATATATATCCAGTTGGATGATGCTTATAATTTTAAAAATACTTTTGTTGAATGAACATAGCAAGTGATGGTGAAGATTTATCTTTTTCATGTCACTTTAAATTAAGTAACGCAGTTAAAAAAATTAGTTACTTAAAAAATTTGTGAGTCGTCTTTGAAATATTTTATATTTTGGAAATATGTAGAGTTTTTATTTCATAATTAGTATTAAGGTTAGTTATTGAGTGATTTTTAAGTTCTATATTGAAATATATGATGTGCTGCTTATAAAATATTAGAATCTTCGCACATATCATATACTACCACATATCGTTATGTTTCTTTTGTAATCAATTTGAATATTTATTTCTTAGATAGCCCGCAATCGTTCTAGGTATCCATATAAGGAGGTAATAGGAGTATTGGCATACGAGGCATAAAATAAGACTCAGGTGTACTTGATAGCTTTTATCCGCCAAAACTGATAAAATATGTTTCTCGCGCAGACCCTCATATTATGTTAACTTTACGTTATAAATTGCGGAAACTTCAATTATATCACATTAAAATTTTATCTTTTTAGGGTTCCCCATGTTTAAAATGGGAAAAAAACTTTAACGACATAGTTTGTATTATTTATGGGATAATATAAAAATATAAATACATCATTCCTCTACGCTGTTCTATAAAAATAAAGAAAATGCATTTTTATATAATATTAAAAGTATATTAATTTCAAATATCCAAGTAAATAAGTTGTAGTTAAAAAATATATTTCTAAGTCATTATATTAAAATCGACGCGTAATCAAAACCTATAGAGCAGTTTCCTTTGACCTAGAGTAATGAATTTGGCAATAAGAGCAAGTAATACAATAATTTTTACTATAATATTCCATGTATTGCATATTTATAAAATAAATATATTTCTATGTTGGTAATAACAGCCGTATTGCTAGCAACATTTGGTACGCTTTCATTATTTAGATACGTGATCGGAATTTTGATTTCAAGATTAGCTACTGGACCGCTACCGATCAATTTTGTTCAGGGAGCTCCGTAATTATACCTCATTTGAAAATTTAGCTGAATCTTGTAATGATTTTCAATTAAAATCATTACAAGATTTAGCAGTTCGTTGTCTTAGAGCAAAAAGGCTTACTGTCCAAAATAGAAAAGTTTTACAAACTTTTAGTAACCGAAATAGGCAGCATTTTTCTATAAAATATGCATCATTTATTATACATTGCAATAAAGTAACAAATTAAATACATTTCCTTAAAGTTAATAGTGTTTTAAAATACATAATGGCTTTAGAGACATTCTCTTGTGTCTAACAATTACTCATTGTGACTGACTTCTCAATTAAACTTCAGGTAGTAACTCGTAACCTGCACTGCTATTTGACTCGGCAAGCGTTAATGCGCCAAACTTTATTGGCTACAAAGGAAACTAACTATTCTGACTAAAATCTCAGAATTATGGCTTCATAATTCCTTTGTCCAATAATCGGCCTATTATATTCTGTTAGCAAATTAGCAGTCTATGTGAAAAGTTTTGCTTCGATATCCTACCCTCAATGGTTTAGTTACCGTAAGCTTTGCTTTAAATAAATTTAATATTTTATATTGATTAGTGATATCGCATCAATTATAAAAAAAATATTTTTAATTGTAATTATATTCTTACAGTAGAAAAAGTTATGTTTGTCAATTTCAAATAAATATTTTCAAGAATGTATATGTATATGTTTAATAATTTCAATTTTATCATAAAAGACACTGTAAGCTTATTACAGTTCTTTCACTCTCTTTGAATTTTTTATCTTGTTTTATAATTAATATTTAAAAATACTCTGAGATGTCAATTATAAGTTGTAAGTGTTCATATGTGTTCATAGAATTGACAGCTTTTAACGATTTCTTTAATCCAAGTTGTTTGCTTTATTATAATAAAATTGTTTTACGGAAAATTCCTTTCAAAACTAAAATTAACAAGTCTGACACAAAAATCACTTCGTAATTTTCATTTATTAAGAATTAGTTTTAACCAATCACTTAGATTAAACTTATTGTATTTACTTGACACTGTGAGATACTAAAGTAGTTTTAATGCTGTCATGGCGCAGCGCCTTACCGACAACAGGACAGTTGTAGGTTCAATTTCAACACGTGTGGCAATTTAAATCACACTTTCATAAAACTTTCATATTAAACGTTATATTAATATTATTGTGTTTATTTTATAAAAGTAAAAACAATATCTTTCTTTATTGTCATGTGTTATATTTTGTGTATGTATGTATATCTCTGAGTGAGAACAAACCTACGACCATAGCGCTTATACGGTGACCTCTCAGCAACGTTAGTTATAGTAACCGTTTAATAAACCATAGTATAAATACTAGAAAGCAAATAATATAAAGTTAAAACTATTTCAATCACGATAATCAATAAGAGTGATTTATATCCATTAGTAACTTAAACTAATTTTAAAAGCACTTTAACTAGGGCGAGATTAATTAGCGGGTCTGCTTTGTGGCGGGTCCGTTATATTATTGCAGTGCGGGCCAAGAAGCCCGTGTTTTCTCATCTTAATTAAAGAAATGGGTAGACGAAGAAACGCTTATCACTAATTACTTACGTCGATTCTGAAGAGCTAATTAAATAAGTCCGTTTATATTTTCGTTTTTAAGTAGATTTTGTTTTCTATATCTTTTTATAGTGCACTAGTTATAATATTATTTTGTTGGTTACGTTAGATACGGTTGTCGAAAAAAAATGTCATATGTTATTAAAAATACCACTTTTTAAAATAATTACTTTTAAAAAAATCGTGGGAAACATGATTCAATCCAACGGCGATGAAGAAACAAAAATGGTTTATTCCTCCATTGAAGACCTAAATCAACTTAAGGAAGTATACCATTACACTACAACAGTTATTCTTCTAACTTACATTAGATTTACAAAGAAAAAGCACAATAACCTTTGTCCAGCACCATGTGATCTAATAATAAAATATATAAACTTTCATATAGCATTTTGAACGTCGTTGATAGACATTCTGCAGGTATAATACGTATACCCCACTATTAATGGCATAGGGGGATTGTTAAATGCGATATTTTCTCATCGTGATGTATGGGGATCTTGCTGGGGCTGTAATGAGAAATTCCGCTGTCACAGCTTTTTGTATCACGGATAGGGGGCGTTTTTGAATACAATTTGCGATGACATGCCTTGATGGAAGTCGTAATTACGAATTTTTAGACTTTCGTAATTATTTTCCAAAAAGATTAAGTCAAATTTATATATATTATTTAAATACACTGAGAAAAGAAATTCAGTATTTTTAAGCACGTCTACATCTCTGTATACTGATATACACTGTAACAAAGTTTCTTTTATACTTTTAAAGTAATTTTTTTCTACGTTACAATACTTTAGTCTATTTTGTTTCTAAATTGATAAGTAGTTTTAGTTTGTCTAACAATTTTCATATTCCCATTCCAGCATTTTATTATATTATTTCAGTTTCAAAGTAACTCCGCTATAAAGGAGTCTATTCTATATGAAACGACAACATTTTCATGATTATGTTAAAGGAATATACCTTTGTTGTGTAGGGTACTTTACGAAAAGATACTTTGCGGTAAGATGTGAGTGTATGAATGATATGCAATTTAGGCATAGATATCGTATGCAATATTGTACTACTGCATTTATTTAATGTAAATATTGAACAATATTATTTGAGGTAGCGAGCATATATATATTTACATATAAATAATACTATATACGTTTTTGTGTGTACTAGATTTTTCAGTATCTTCACGTGCTCAGACAGAACCAAAACTTTTGGATGGCACATAACAAACACTAATAAATCAAGCTAACTTAGGCACAGAACTCGAGAGATAAATCGTAACATCTGTGATATATTTTGATAAATAGATAACATAATCTGTAAGTAATTTTTGACTTTAGTTAAAATTCATTTAGTATTTCAAAGATTAAATTAACTAAGTTCACCAATGCCATGTTTTTCCTAGTTTCCAGAGCTAAAAAAATGGATAGAGAAAAATCAATCTTTCCCTAGTGGGAATCGAACCAACAAACCGTCGCGTTAACAGGCTGATGCTACGCCTCTGCTCCACGATTGTCATAATTGTTTAATTTATACTAAAATAATTAAGCAATGTATACTAAAATAAAGTGTTAGGAAAAGTAATTGGAACTTAAAAAGATTATTTCATAATCGTATAGAAACTATTAAAAAAAACTCGACCGAGCTAACATGTAGATAAGATAAAGTAATAGTCGACCTCCACCATTTTTAACTATGAAACTTTCAACTCCGACCATTTTTCCAGCCTTTGTTAAATTCACGTTCAATTTTTTGACGGTTTCATTTGGGAATAGAAGTTTTTAATCCCTCTTGATTATATTTTCAAATATGTTTTTAACTCGTAATTTTAATCTTAATCTTTTTGAAGACAGGTGTTTAATTATATATTATGTGTGTTATACACTTTACAGTTATATTTTTTTCTTTCATTAAAGAAAAACTAATAAATAATTTGTCATCGTTATTGACTAATTCTTAATTAATTTATTAATTAAGAATTTACTTAATTTAATACATTCAAAGCTCTCTAATCTATTCGTTAAATGCGCTCAAAAGCCTTTTTGTGGATTACAACGAAATCGGGTGCTTTGCTACGTGGAACTGCATGCAGGTGGTTGAACATTGACTCTGTTTTTTCGTAAACCTTTTCGCTAAAAGGTTTGTTCTAAACACTATAAGAATATATGGAATCATTGTGGCTCAGCGGCCCAGCTATTTGACTCTAAGCACGACAATTGTGGGTTCAATTTTCACTCAGGGAGAGTGAATAATCTTCAATATCTTCATTCTGGCAACAGGACTAGGAATGGATTTAAATTCCGCCAATCAACATTTAATGTTTTAATTGAATTTGATTTCCCTCTGCTAATCCTGCGCAGTTTGCTAATACAGTGTAAAGATAAAAAACGTATTTAAATAATGTACTTTTTGAGTAAATGAAATAGTTGTATGATAAAATCTCGAAATCTAGAGATCATAAGTTACTTTCACTTACCGGTTTTGACGTGACAATGTGCGTAGTTTAATTCCGCCCCTACAACTCAATAAACGTCAAGTCTTTATACTACATTCTCTCTGTGTACTCTGTAACACGCAACATAAAATGTCAATCTATTTTAGATTTGTCGCCATTTTCATTTGCATAATAAATATGCACGGTATAAATCTGCTACATTGAATTTTAGTATATTTTTATGCAATATCATTTGTAAATCCCATTTACTTTTTACTTAATTAGAATGTGTCATAAGTACACATTTTTTATTTATTTCATTTGCCTACAATGGTAAAGTTTTACGTGCGCTTTTAGCTTTGGCTAATAAATAATATATATATTTTTTATTTTGTTCCACATTTATTCTATTAAATAAAGTTTTGTACAATAAATGACGAATTTAGTGAAAAGCACGAAAGATTTAAAATTTTTATATTATTCTGGAAAAGCGCTGATTTTTACTTACAATAAACGACAAAGAGCGCGTTTATACATTTCTTTCCCGAGCGCAAAGGTACGGGAATTACCTCTCTTTGTAATGCTAATTTTAAAACCAAGGAATTCATTTTTTATTCATAAGTTTTTCTGCTCCAAAGCCTGCAGTCGGAGCATCCAACTCGTTTGTGATGAGTTTGAAGTTAAGCTTTTTTTGTATAAATATTATTCATGTAAAAAGTTGTGTGTTGTGATTAATCTGAAACGGTTTCAGATTAAGCCATTTTTATAAAAATATTATCTTTACTATAAATATTTGCTTCATTTATATATAAAGGGAACTTGAAAGGAATTTGAACCCGTTTTCTTCATATAAATTACCTACTTCACAAATATTATTAATGAGATCCTTAATAATATTGTAGACAGAGAGAGCCTAGTGTTGAAAGATTTCGTTCTTCGCTTTCCACCTAATTCTAGTACTCAACGTAAAATATTATCCAGCCTAAGTCCAAAAATAATGCTAATTCGTTTTGATCCCAAAAGTATAATGTTTACTTTCATACGCCGTCCCAAGCACCGCTATGCCATGCCACGTCAGCTAAGTATTCTATAAACAAAGACAATCTAATCTATTCATTATGAAAATACAAATAAGAGATCAACATTTTTTCGTGTTATTTCCATTTAAAAATATAATTCAATTCTTTAGATAAACAATTCTTAACCAACCACCCACTTGGGTGCCATAATCTTTTCGCGCAATATTAACTTCACCTGAATTGAAGAATAACATCAGATCATAATTATTATGATTTCCTGAAGTAATTTTCCTTAAATTTTCATTTTAACTTATTACTTTTTCAATAAAAAACTGTTGACAGTTTATATTACAAAAAGTCGATTCGATACTTTCGCTGAGCGAGCTTTTTTACATTTCCTCATTGAGCTTCTCATTGACGATTCAACCCTTGCGCAGCCTAACAAACTGGATTAGCCGAGACATGTTCGCTCGTAAGGGAAATAAATTGTTTTTTTGTTGTGTTTCCAACGCGTCCGCAATAACAGGCCACAATGAAAAGTAATAACACATGCGAGATTGAACTATAGAAAAAATTGATATGGTAAAACGAATGTAAATAATATATGGTGAAAATGGCACACGATCAAAACATTGCTTATTGTTTCCGTATGATAAAAATTGTTGACAGTTGTGTTTTATTAACATTGCCTTTTATATTTTTTACGGTTATCCAGTAACGCAATGTGGTTATTTATTTTAAAATGACGTATTATAATTTCCAAGGCTTTTAAATAATAACAGGCGTTACAACTAAAGTTATATTATTTTTATTAAGTTTAAACTATACTAGTTTCTCCTACTTCCAGTTACAAAAAAATAGTTCATAGTATACTTGAAGTAAAAGTATGTATATGTAAGACAACCCTCTTTAAAGTTCTATATGTTAATATAATAAATACGATGTTGGTGGTGATAAAGAATGTAAAAACGATGAAATTATGTCAAACGGGGATAGTAAACTTCAACCACTTCTGTTTTCTTTCTTCACAGGCTAGAATTAGTTAAAATTCACATTTAATAGAATATTTTCATTTCAATATAAGTTAAAAGTATAACACGTAAAATATATACGCATTATATATTATTCATTAATTTCATTGTAAGTCACAGTCGTACCTAGTACCTAAAATACATGTAGAAATATAACGATATAGCATATAAATATTAAGTAACGATAGCGTCCACATATCAAGAAAGAAAGAATAATTAGACCCAAAGGACTCAATTTAGATTTTGTAACATTTGTATTCCATACCAAAAAACCTCAAGAGATTATAGCGAACTTAAATAATTACATAAATAAACAATCAGGTAAAAACTAAAACATTCACTTTTTATGTCACTTATAAAAGCTTATATAAAGTATGTACACGAATATTGCGTTAGTTGGGGATAGGAAAGTTATGGGTTAGTTTTAATAAAAACCATGTAATAATTTGCCAATATTAAAAGGTTTTGCTTCCTTTTTTGTTATATTTTATACCTGCATGACATCGTATTTCTGTCAGCAGTACGAGAATTTATAAATAATGTCAACAAATTTAAGAATTTATTATATTTAATAATTGACGACCGTCTGCCTGTAACCGCGACGGTTTGTGGGTTCGATTTCCAATCGGGGAAGATGGATTTTTTATTTCCATTTTGTTCGCTTTAGAAACATGGCATAGAGCACTCTTAACAAAACTACGTATGGGCTTCCCGAGAACCACTAAAAAAAACTCTTTTGTCGTGTCACCAGTTTTTTAAAATACTTCTCTTAGAGCCTCGACTACTATCAGTATATTGGGGCGTTTTGAATGACTGTCAGTATCGCAATTATTTGGATAACAAAGCCAAGCTGGCCGCGAAAAAAAATGGGTGTCATCGGAAGAGCGAGACATTAGTTCACGCCTCCACACCGATTGGCTCTGTATAGAGCCCACGTTCGGCCTCACATGGAATATTGTTCGCATATCTGATCTGATGCACTTCAGTGTCAACTTGAATCATTTGATAATATACAGCGTAGAACCATTCGTATCGTTGGGGACCCAAATATCTGTGAAAGGCTAGTCACTTTGGCGCTGCGTAGAGACGTTTCCTCGCTGTGCGTTCTCTACCACTTATACCATGGAGTGTTCTGGAGAACTGTTTGATCCGGTGCCTGCCACTGAATTCTCCAACCGCACAGTACGACTTAAATTAAAGTATCATACCCACCATCTGGACACGTGAAACTCTACTACTGTGCGGTTCTATAGGAACTTTATTCCACGTACCAAACTACTGTGGAATAGCCTACCTGCGGCAGTGTTTCCAGATCGATACGACATGGGTACCTTCAAAAAGCGCGTTTACCTCCATCTAAAAGGCCGGCAACGCTCTAGTAACACCTCTGCTGTTACGCAGGGCCGTGGGCGTCGGTGATTACTTACAATCAGGTGACCCGACCGCTCGTTTACCTTGTCCTTCCCATAAAGAAGAAAAAAACTAGGCAAAGCACGGCGTTGAGTTCCGCTACTCAACACGCAGTGACTCGAGAAAGGCGGAAAGCGGGGACGGAGAAAGCAGGGACTAAGCAACGGAGTATCTTAAAACAAGGTTGCCATGTGCAAATATATGTGTATATATAAATATAATATATATATGTGTATATATAAATATATATATATATATATATATATATATATATATATATATATATATATATATATATATATATATATATATATATTATATATATATATATATATATTTGCACATGGCAACCTTGTTTTAAGATACTCCGTTGCTTAGTCCCTGCTTTCTCCGTCCCCGCTTTCCGCCTTTCTCGAGTCACTGCGTGTTGAGTAGCGGAACTCAACGCCGTGCTTTGCCTAGTTTTTTTTCTTCTTTATGGGAAGGACAAGGTAAACGAGCGGTCGGGTCACCTGATTGTAAGTAATCACCGACGCCCACGGCCCTGCGTAACAGCAGAGGTGTTACTAGAGCGTTGCCGGCCTTTTAGATGGAGGTAAACGCGCTTTTTGAAGGTACCCATGTCGTATCGATCTGGAAACACTGCCGCAGGTAGGCTATTCCACAGTAGTTTGGTACGTGGAATAAAGTTCCTATAGAACCGCACAGTAGTAGAGTTTCACGTGTCCAGATGGTGGGTATGATACTTTAATTTAAGTCGTACTGTGCGGTTGGAGAATTCAGTGGCAGGCACCGGATCAAACAGTTCTCCAGAACACTCCATGGTATAAGTGGTAGAGAACGCACAGCGAGGAAACGTCTCTACGCAGCGCCAAAGTGACTAGCCTTTCACAGATATTTGGGTCCCCAACGATACGAATGGTTCTACGCTGTATATTATCAAATGATTCAAGTTGACACTGAAGTGCATCAGATCAGATATGCGAACAATATTCCATGTGAGGCCGAACGTGGGCTCTATACAGAGCCAATCGGTGTGGAGGCGTGAACTAATGTCTCGCTCTTCCGATGACACCCATTTTTTTTCGCGGCCAGCTTGGCTTTGTTATCCAAATAATTGCGATACTGACAGTCATTCAAAACGCCCCAATATACTGATAGTAGTCGAGGCTCAAAGAGAAGTATTTTAAAAAACAGGTGACACGACAAAAGAGTTTTTTTTAGTGGTTCTCGGGAAGCCCATACGTAGTTTTGTTAAGAGTGCTCTATGACATGTTTCTAAAGCGAACAAAATGGAAATAAAAAATCCATCTTCCCCGATTGGAAATCGAACCCACAAACCGTCGCGGTTACAGGCAGACGGTCGTCAATTATTAAATATAATAAATTCTTAAATTTGTTGACATTATTTATAAATTCTCGTACTGCTGACAGAAATACGATGTCATGCAGGTATAAAATATAACAAAAAAGGAAGCAAAACCTTTTAATATTGGCAATTATTACATGGTTTTTATTAAAACTAACCCATAACTTTCCTATCCCCAACTAACGCAATATTCGTGTACATACTTTATATAAGCTTTTATAAGTGACATAAAAAGTGAATGTTTTAGTTTTTACCTGATTGTTTATTTATGTAATTATTTAAGTTCGCTATAATCTCTTGAGGTTTTTGGTATGGAATACAAATGTTACAAAATCTAAATTGAGTCCTTTGGGTCTAATTATTCTTTCTTTCTTGATATGTGGACGCTATCGTTACTTAATATTTATATGCTATATCGTTATATTTCTACATGTATTTTAGGTACTAGGTACGACTGTGACTTACAATGAAATTAATGAATAATATATAATGCGTATATATTTTACGTGTTATACTTTTAACTTATATTGAAATGAAAATATTCTATTAAATGTGAATTTTAACTAATTCTAGCCTATGAAGAAAGAAAACAGAAGTGGTTGAAGTTTACTATCCCCGTTTGACATAATTTAATCATTTTTACATTCTTTATCACCACCAACATCGTATTTATTATATTAACATATAGAACTTTAAAGAGGGTTGTCTTACATATACATACTTTTACTTCAAGTATACTATGAACTATTTTTTTGTAACTGGAAGTAGGAGAAACTAGTATAGTTTAAACTTAAAAAAAATAATATAACTTTAGTTGTAACACCTGTTATTATTTAAAAGCCTTGGAAATTATAATACGTCATTTTAAAATAAATAACCACATTGCGTTACTGGATAACCGTAAAAAATATAAAAGGCAATGTTAATAAAACACAACTGTCAACAATTTTTATCATACGGAAACAATAAGCAATGTTTTGATCGTGTGCCATTTTCACCATATATTATTTACATTCGTTTTACCATATCAATTTTTTCTATAGTTCAATCTCGCATGTGTTATTACTTTTCATTGTGGCCTGTTATTGCGGACGCGTTGGAAACACAACAAAAAAACAATTTATTTCCCTTGCGAGCGAACATGTCTCGGCTAATCCAGTTTGTTAGGCTGCGCAAGGGTTGAATCGTCAATGAGAAGCTCAATGAGGAAATGTAAAAAAGCTCGCTCAGCGAAAGTATCGAATCGACTTTTTGTAATATAAACTGTCAACAGTTTTTTATTGAAAAAGTAATAAGTTAAAATGAAAATTTTAAGAAAATTACTTCAGGAAATCATAATAATTATGATCTGATGTTATTCTTCAATTCAGGTCAAGTTAATATTGCGCGAAAAGATTATGGCACCCAAGTGGGTGGTTGGTTAAGAATTGTTTATCTAAAGAATTGAATTATATTTTTAAATGGAAATTCTTATTTGTATTTTCATAATGAATAGATTAGATTGTCTTTGTTTATAGAATACTTAGCTGACGTGGCATGGCATAGCGGTGCTTGGGACAGCGTATGAAAGTAAACATTATACTTTTGGGATCAAAACGAATTAGCATTATTTTTGGACTTAGGCTGGATAATATTTTACGTTGAGTACTAGAATTAGGTGGAAAGCGAAGAACGAAATCTTTCAACACTAGGCTCTCTCTGTCTACAATATTATTAAGGATCTCATTAATAATATTTGTGAAGTAGGTAATTTATATGAAGAAAACGGGTTCAATTCCTTTCAAGTTCCCTTTATATATAAATGAAGCAAATATTTATAGTAAAGATAATATTTTTATAAAAATGGCTTAATCTGAAACCGTTTCAGATTAATCACAACACACAACTTTTTACATGAATAATATTTATACAAAAAAAGCTTAACTTCAAACTCATCACAAACGAGTTGGATGCTCCGACTGCAGGCTTTGGAGCAGAAAAACTTATGAATAAAAAATGAATTCCTTGGTTTTAAAATTAGCATTACAAAGAGAGGTAATTCCCGTACCTTTGCGCTCGGGAAAGAAATGTATAAACGCGCTCTTTGTCGTTTATTGTAAGTAAAAATCAGCGCTTTTCCAGAATAATATAAAAATTTTAAATCTTTCGTGCTTTTCACTAAATTCGTCATTTATTGTACAAAATTTTATTTAATAGAATAAATGTGGAACAAAATAAAAAATATATATATTATTTATTAGCCAAAGCTAAAAGCGCACGTAAAACTTTACCATTGTAGGCAAATGAAATAAATAAAAAATGTGTACTTATGACACATTCTAATTATCCCATTTACAAATGATATTGCATAAAAATATACTAAAATTCAATGTAGCAGATTTATACCGTGCATATTTATTATGCAAATGAAAATGGCGACAAATCTAAAATAGCTTGACATTTTATGTTGCGTGTTACAGAGTACACAGAGAGAATGTAGTATAAAGACTTGACGTTTATTGAGTCGTAGGGGCGGAATTAAACTACGCACATTGTCACGTCAAAACCGGTAAGTGAAAGTAACTTATGATCTCTAGATTTCGAGATTTTATCATACAACTATTTCATTTACTCAAAAAGTACATTATTTAAATACGTTTTTTATCTTTACACTGTATTAGCAAACTGCGCAGGATTAGCAGAGGGAAATCAAATTCAATTAAAACATTAAATGTTGATTGGCGGAATTTAAATCCATTCCTAGTCCTGTTGCCAGAATGAAGATATTGAAGATTATTCACTCTCCCTGAGTGAAAATTGAACCCACAATTGTCGTGCTTAGAGTCAAATAGCTGGGCCGCTGAGCCACAATGATTCCATATATTCTTATAGTGTTTAGAACAAACCTTTTAGCGAAAAGGTTTACGAAAAAACAGAGTCAATGTTCAACCACCTGCATGCAGTTCCACGTAGCAAAGCACCCGATTTCGTTGTAATCCACAAAAAGGCTTTTGAGCGCATTTAACGAATAGATTAGAGAGCTTTGAATGTATTAATTAAGTAAATTCTTAATTAATAAATTAATTAAGAATTAGTCAATAAAGATGACAAATTATTTATTAGATTTTCTTTAATGAAAGAAAAAAATATAACTGTAAAGTGTATAACACACATAATATATAATTAAACACCTGTCTTCAAAAAGATTAAGATTAAAATTACGAGTTAAAAACATATTTGAAAATATAATCAAGAGGGATTAAAAACTTCTATTCCCAAATGAAACCGTCACAAAATTGAACGTGAATTTAACAAAGGCTGGAAAAATGGTCGGAGTTGAAAGTTTCATAGTTAAAAATAGTGGAGGTCGACTATTACTTTATCTTATCTACATGTTAGCTCGGTCGAGTTTTTTTTAATAGTTTCTATACGATTATGAAATAATCTTTTTAAGTTCCAATTACTTTTCCTAACACTTTATTTTAGTATAAATTGCTTAATTATTTTAGTATAAATTAAACAATTATGACCATCGTGGAGCAGAGGCGTAGCATTAGCCTGTTAACGCGACGGTTTGTTGGTTCGATTCCCACTAGGGGAAGATTGATTTTTCTATTTCCATTTTTTAGCTCTGGAAACTAGGAAAAACGTGGCATTGGTGAACTTAGTTAATTTAATCTTTGAAACACTAAATGAATTTTAACTAAAGTCAAAAATTACTTACAGATTATGTTATCTATTTATCGAAATATATCACAGATGTTACGATTTATCTCTCGAGTTCTGTGCCTGAGTTAGCTTGATTTATTAGTGTTTGTTATATGCCATCCAAAAGTTTTGGTTCTGTCTGAGCACGTGAAGATACTGAAAAATCTAGTACACACATAAACGTATATAGTATTATTTATATGTAAATATATATATGCTCGCTACCTCAAATAATATTGTTCAATATTTACATTAAATAAATGTAGTAGTACAATATTGCATACGATATCTATGCCTAAATTGCATATCATTCATACACTCACATCTTACCGCAAAGTATCTTTTCGTAAAGTACCCTACACAACAAAGGTATATTCCTTTAACATAATCATGAAAATGTTGTCGTTTCATATAGAATAGACTCCTTTATAGCGGAGTTACTTTGAAACTGAAATAATATAATAAAATGCTGGAATGGGAATATGAAAATTGTTAGACAAACTAAAACTACTTATCAATTTAGAAACAAAATAGACTAAAGTATTGTAACGGAGAAAAAAATTACTTTAAAAGTATAAAAAGAAACTTTGTTACAGTGTATATCAGTATACAGAGATGTAGACGTGCTTAAAAATACTGAATTTCTTTTCTCAGTGTATTTAAATAATATATATAAATTTGACTTAATCTTTTTGGAAACTAATTACGAAAGTCTAAAAATTCGTAATTACGACTTCCATCAAGGCATGTCATCGCAAATTGTATTCAAAAACGCCCCCTATCCGTGATACAAAAAGCTGTGACAGCGGAATTTCTCATTACAGCCCCAGCAAGATCCCCATACATCACGATGAGAAATATCGCATTTAACAATCCCCCTATGCCATTAATAGTGGGGTATACGTATTATACCTGCAGAATGTCTATCAACGACGTTCAAAATGCTATATGAAAGTTTATATATTTTATTATTAGATCACATGGTGCTGGACAAAGGTTATTGTGCTTTTTCTTTGTAAATCTAATGTAAGTTAGAAGCATAACTGTTGTAGTGTAATGGTATACTTCCTTAAGTTGATTTAGGTCTTCAATGGAGGAATAAACCATTTTTATTTCTTCATTGCCGTTGGATTGATTCATGTTTCCCACGATTTTTTTAATAGTAATTATTTTAAAAAGTGGTATTTTTATTAACATATGACATTTTTTTTCGACAACCGTATCTAACGTAACCAACAAAATAATAATATAACTAGTGCACTGTAAAAAGATATAGGAACCAAAATCTACTTAAAAACGAAAATATAAACGGATTTATTTAATTAGCTCTTCAGAATCGACGTAAGTAATTAGTGATAAGCGTTTCTTCGTCTACCCATTCCTTTAATTAAGTTGAGAAAACACGGGCTTCTTGGCCCGCACTGCAATAATATAACGGACCCGCCACAAAGCAGACCCGCTAATTAATCTCGCCCTAGTTAAAGTGCTTTTAAAATTAGTTTAAGTTACTAATGGATATAAATCACTCTTATTGATTATCGTGATTGAAATAGTTTTAACTTTATATTATTTGCTTTCTAGTGTTAATACTATGGTTTATTAAACGGTTACTATAACTAACGTTGCTGAGAGGTCACCGTATAAGCGCTATGGTCGTAGGTTTGTTCTCACTCAGAGATATACATACATACACAAAATATAACACATGACAATAAAGAAAGATATTGTTTTTACTTTTGTAAAATAAACACAATAATATTAATATAACGTTTGATATGAAAGTTTTATGAAAGTGTGATTTAAATTGCCACACGTGTGGAAATTGAACCTACAACTGTCCTGTTGTCGGTAAGGCGCTGCGCCATGACAGCATTAAAACTACTTTAGTATCTCACAGTGTCAATTAAATATAATAAAATCAAAAAAATCTAAGTGATTGGTTAAAACTAATTCTCAATAAATGAAAATTACGAAGTGATTTTGTGTCAGACTTGTTAATTTTAGTTTTGAAAGGAATTTTCCCTAAAATAATTTTATTATAATAAAACAAACAACTTGGATTAAAGAAATCGTTAAAAGCTGTCAATTCTATGAACACATATGAACACTTACAACTTATAATTGACATCTCAGAGTATTTTTAAATATTAATTATAAAACAAGATAAAAAATTCAAAGAGAGTGAAAGAACTCTAATAAGCTTACAGTGTCTTTTATGATAAAATTGAAATTATTAAACATATACATATACATTCTTGAAAATATTTAGTTGAACTTGACAAACATAGCTTTTTCTACTTTAAGAATATAATTACAATTAAAAATATTTTTTTTATAATTGATGCGATATCACTAATCAACATAAAATATTAAATTTATTTAAAGCAAAGCTTACGGTAACTAAACCATTGAGGGTAGGATATCGAAGCAAAACTTTTCACATAGACTGCTAATTTGCTAACAGAATATAATAGGCCGATTATTGGACAAAGGAATTATGAAGCCATAATTCTGAGATTTTAGTCAGAATAGTTAGTTTCCTTTGTAGCCAATAAAGTTTGGCGCATTAACGCTTGCCGAGTCAAATAGCAGTGCAGGTTACGAGTTACTACCTGAAGTTTAATTGAGAAGTCAGTCACAATGAGTAATTGTTAGACACGAGAGAATGTCTCTAAAGCCATTATGTATTTTAAAACGCTATTAACTTTAAAGAAATGTATTTAATTAGTTGCTTTATTTCAATGTATAATAAATGATGCATATTTTATAGAAAAATGCTGCCTATTTCGGTTACTAAAAGTTTGTAAAACTTTTCTATTTTGGACAGTAAGCCTTTTTGCTCTAAGACAACGAACTGCTAAATCTTGTAATGATTTTAATTGAAAATCATTACAAGATTAAGCTAAATTTTCAAATGAGGTATAATTACGGAGCTCCCTGAACAAAATTGATCGGTAGCGGTCCAGTAGCTAATCTTGAAATCAAAATTCCGATCACGTATCTAAATAATGAAAGCGTACCAAATGTTTGCTAGCAATACGGCTGTTATTACCAACATAGAAATATATTTATTTTATAATATGCAATACATGGAATATTATAGTAAAAATTATTGTATTACTTGCTCTTATTGCCAAATTCATTACTCTAGGTCAAAGGAAACTGCTCTATAGGTTTGATTACGCGTCGATTTTAATATAATGACTTAGAAATATATTTTTAACTACAACTTATTTACTTGGATATTTGAAATTAATATACTTTTAATATTATATAAAAAAGCATTTTTTTTTTTTAT
>JAZFAU010001114.1:0-22908 GCA_037178615.1 Dione vanillae
TGTTCCCGCTGCGGCTGGTGCGCGGCGGCTGCGCGGCGCCGCTGCTGGACGCCGCCTTCCAGACCACCTTCCTGGCCGCCCTGCTGCTGTGCTGGCTGGCGCTGTACCACGGGCTCCGGCAGGTGGGTTCGAATATTGTATATAGTCACATAAAGATACGTTTATTTCCCTGTATATGTATTATACAGAGAAATTTATTTGTTCTATGATATATATTTATTTCATTTGAAAACATGAGTGGATGATGGGGATATGATACAATTTGAAAATATGAAGATAATGGACATTTTATTGTTAAATATGTACATAATTGTTTGCGTCAAATTGTTGTTATTATATTGAACTACTAATATGAAGTCTAAAAATAAGATAAAGTATATCAATTGGTATTTGTTAAATAAAATATGTACGTAACTCCTTCATTCAACATAAAAATCGGTTTTTACAAGAAATCTTACATAACCCCATCATCCACTCATGTCTTCAATTATTTTAATGTTGGGTAATCGTTTTTTTTTTAATTTGTAATACGGTAGATATTGTATTTTGTTTAAGAATTATATTCACGCGAATCTTCTGAAAGCAACTTACAACTAGACAAATATTAAGTTCGGATTTTTTCTCAACTTCTACTGTAAATTCTAAGAACTTGCCAAAGGTTGTTGATTTATCGTCTAATTTCTTTAAATTAGTTACATATATTGATTTCATGATTTCGAGAAATATATATATATATATATATATATATATATATATATATATATATATATATATATATATATATATATATATATATATATATATATATATATATATATATATATAGTGTTTAATTCCAGATATAATAATTTACATAAATACTAATTATATAAACATTTTTTCAGAACGAAAGAGGCTTCCTATCATTCTATTTAATAAAACTAATAATAGTCGGTCTAATGTGGGTGCCCGCCATGATAGTTGCGGTGTGGCAGAAGTACTACGCGTATTACGATCCCACATTCAATTATTATATGAATTCAAATTATCCTGTAAGTATATTTCTTTGAATTAAAATATTTTTTTATAAATTTCCATTATAGAGAGGTCGTTGTATTTTTATATGTTATTAAAAAAATCACATCAGAACTAAAGCACATTTAAAAAATATGTTGAGAGATACGTCAGTATTTACAGTACTAGTACACACACACTCAAAGCACTCTATAATGCGCCTGCACTAGTGTAGACACTCATTTTGCCATATGTCCATATAAATATTTTCTTGATACTTGTTACAACTTATTTCGTTTTCATTGTTAGCATCTCTTATTATTTTTACCATTTATAATTGACCAATATTGTCATATGTTTCAAAAATACCGAAAAATAATTACAATCTTAATATAATATTCCAAATAATTTATATATTTTTTCTTTTGCAGGTAGTAAAAATTATGTTTTTCGTCGCTCTAACAATATACATATTGTACCTGCTAGTTCTTATTGTAAAAGCATATAGTGATTTAAGAAATATGCCATATTTTGGTAAGTGTGTAAAAATATAATTTGATTTAGTATTGCCAGTAATAAAAATGTTAAGTATAACCTTGTTGTCAAGTGTAGCAATTCTATAAGGAGCTAATTCAATGCCTTTATACTAAATACTAGAGAAAAGATCTTTCTTCATTTGGTTTGGTTATTTTGGATAACATTGAGGTAGGGGAGTCTAAATAATGATTACGATATCGGTAGTTACTCATTTTTTTTATATGTGGCAACATTCACAAATAATATTATAACAATATTAAAAAACAATCAATATATTAATGTTTACGTAAGAATGGGGGTAAGTATTTAGCTTATTTTTGGTGGCAAGGAGGGATGAGGGGTAAATAATTGTAATTAATTTGGTTACGTAATACTTGAATAGCCCCTTATTACGACTTCGCAATATCGAACACTGTATTACATATATGCTAAACACTGGTACTGAATCGGCTATGTTATAAGCCAATGAGATTTTAGTCCAGTCCAAGTCATTGACTTATTTACGAAGAAGACTTCACCTGGCTGTTGAATGGAGTAGACTTGTTTTCCGTTATCTCTTTAATCTAGTAAAAACTGTTGTGCAATTTTAGTCTTTGAGTGAAACATATTTAGCGCCATAACTGCATAAAATATATAAACAGTAATATCAAAGTGCAACTATAAAGAGAGGAAGTAGGAACCACCTACCTCACACCCGTGGAAGCAGGCAGTTGCTATTTTCTGTCTCGTTCGCATATATTAACATAATTTTTTTTGTACCCGAACCCGACGTTTCGAATACATAGTAATAGTCGTGATCGTGGCTAGACTTAGGTGGCATTCGTCTGTCATTTGATATAATTATTATATCAAACTACCGCCAACGGTTCCTGAGTTGCCTCGCGTACTGCCCTGGATTCCTGCAAAATGAGCTGACTGTATTGAGCCCTCTGGTGTGTATTTAAAATCTGTTACGACTGTATTGATAGAAACTAACATCTTAAAACAATGAAGCCATCGTCGCTTTCAGGGTGCTTTAGGGTTACCTGGAACGCTCCTCTAGGGTAAGGGTAAGGGTTGGAGAAGCGCGTATCATCTTCTCCTGCTATCCGGTCTATGGCGGCGAAACGGTACTGCATTTGTGCTAGATTCGCACACCCGCTCCGCAGTCTCTTTTAGTAAGATAACAGTTTCGCAGAAAGAGGCTATTGCAGACCAATTTATTTTGCTATCCAGCATAGACCAAACCACTCTGGATAAAATAAAACATTTGCCCAATACAGACATCAAAGTATATCGTTGTGGGGGCCAGGCGGGTCATTCTGCTAGAGTATGATGCGTTGAATCGACGGAGGCATCACACACACGACGAGCTGGTTATATCTCTCGACACGCAATCTAGCCTGCAATATTGGCCGAAGTAACCGTGCCCCGTCAGTACCTGCACCAACCTGAATGTTATGACACCAACATCCGTTTTTACCCAGGTCCTCTCTTCATCGCCGGATCAGAGCTTCGTCCGCTCTCCTCCTAGTCCGCGCGATATCTTTCAGATTCGTTTCTTCCAGCGATGGTCGTTCACCTCATGACTGCTCACTCGCACGCAAACCATGTACTCTAGCAAGCACCTCTGCCTTTAACTCCCATGGTGGATACTGCTAATAAAGTAGCCGCGTTCCAGGAAACTGTACGATAACCCCGAATTGCTCTCACCGCTATGACCCGTTGCTTTCCGTAATTTAGCTTTATTAAGAGCAGTGAGAGAATCCACCCACGCGGGGGCACAATACAGAGCCATTACTTTCAAATTCGGAAAAATTCGGTTCTCCGACATTTGGTAGAAGTCTACTTAGGGCCACTACTGCAACTGTATCTAACAAAAACAGGACAAATTCTAGATAAAAAGAACATAGCTTTGAGCGTTTTTATTATACTAAAAAGCGTTTGATACCGTAAGTCATAAATAACTTGTTTTAAGTAACAAAAGTTTATAACTTATGCTTCAAAAAATTGGTGTAAACGGCACTGTACTTAAAATGCTAAGGTCATATTTAATAAATAGATTTCAGATCGTTAAAATTGGTGACACCATCAGTAATGCGTTGCCTGTTACGTGTGGAGTCCCATAGGGATCAATTTTGGGACCACTATTATTTTTAATCTATGTAAACGATATAGCAACGTTGAAACTAAATAATTATCTGACTTTGTACGCAGATGACATGTGCTTATTTTATTTTGATAGTAACTTAAATGACATAATTTCTCAAGCTCAGCAAGATCTAGATAACCAAAACTTGTTATATCCCAAAACTTGTTATATTATATTTAAAACTAAAAACAAAACTATTGTACCGCATAATCCACTTACTGTTGATGGTATTCCCGATCAAAAATACTGTGAATACTTATTTAGGTCTCCGAATAGATAATCATTTAACTTTTAAATATCAAATAGAGGACATAAATAATAAACTTTCTTTAAATTGGTCATTGAGAAATATACCAAAATGCATACCTAAAAAAATAAACTTTAGGTTATACTTATAATTCCTTAGTGAAATCACATTTATTGTATTTAGTTGAAATTACACTTATGACTAAAGTCTACAAAAAAACAAATATTATGAACCTGCGACAGCTTTATGTATATAATCGATACACTCTAATCTGACGTTTACAAAACCGAGCAGTAAACGTAGCACCCGAAGATCAAGCCTATTGATACTTCCGAAAATTAGAACTAAATTTGCTAAGAAATATATTACTTTTGATGGAGCACATGCTTATAATAGATTACCTACTTCTATTAAAAATGTAAACTCAGTTAACGAAATTAAGTCTCAACTCTCAAAATATATGTAGAAGAGAAGAGAACTGCTTAGCATCTTTACCTCTAAAATATATACTCGAGAATATGCATTTCTGTTGTTGTTAGTTTAAAAAAAAACTATTTAAAATATTTTTATTTCTTTTACTGGGTTCTTGAACGGCGATGTGAATTGTTACATTTATAACACTTCTCATGTAAGTGAAATTGTATTTCTTTTTGAGAATAAATTCTTAAAACACAAGTTGATACTTCGACTCTGGGGGTTTCGTAGTTTCATAATAAAAAATCCTATTTTTATAATAATTAAACGTGGATAGGCTGTAAGATAGATTAGAGAAATATATGAAGATGCATTAGGAAAAGCCTTCTTTATTTCTCAAAAACATGGTGGGTGTATCGCTACCAAGTACATATTCTACATAGATCGTTTCCGTCGTGTTCGTTTAAAATGCTTACGTAGCATCATAAAGAAGAAGGTCGATTCCGAGTGCCCAACACCGAAGTTCTTACAGAGCCATATTAGTTTATTTAATGCGTCGGTAGCTTTCGTGGTGCGGTCATATATCACGTATGGCGAAGGAGAGATTGGCAAAGCGTATTTTTTAACTTTTGGAGGGAAAGCGAAAGTATGGTGGATAATTTCTCAGATATTAATATCCAAGAAGACCAGAAACGTTACTTGAAAAGCCTTGAACCTGAATTCTTCTGAATGGAAGCGTTCAAATTCAAATTAAAATAAATAATTTTTATTCAAAATAAAAATACAAGATTTTCGTTTTTTAAATATCAAAAATATTACCACCGGTTCGCTACAGTTCATGCCGCTATGTTCGCTACAGTACAGTAAAGAGGCGAAGACCTAGTTCCGAGGAATAAAGCACACCTCGACGCCAAGTGCAAAGAATTCAGGGTCGTATGTTAAACTGTCGACATTAATTACAATTATGAGTGGCAGTTCACGCGTCACTTCGCGCACGAGAACTCGTCCCTCCATCCGGGATTGACGCTGATGTCAATCTATTGTATTAAAACAAATCACGTTCCTTCTTCAATTACATTTATTACTGCTGTGTCCAAATCGGATATCAAAAGCTGCAACATGACTGCTTAATGTTCTCTTCATAGTGATCCTCCCAAGAATGGTCGATCACGCCTTTATATCAGTTATCTGTTACCCCCACACAGATGACCACTCCTAGCACAATCTATTCGAATAATTTATATTTCAGTTTGCCAACTAAACCAAAATCGGTGGGAAATATCATCGTCCTAACTATCTATGTTTATAAAAATTTATTAAGTAAATATTATTTGGATCAAAACAACTAAAAATTAATAAAAACAGTTAAAAAATTGTAGATATTTCATTGTAAAAGAATTATTGTTGTCAATTACAATAATAATTCTTTCAAAAAAGAATCACCGCCACCTTCACACATTTCATACATAAAAGAAAAAAACAAAATAAGGTAACAGAAACATGAACTGCAGACACGCGGCTGCGCTGCGTGTCGGCGGCGGTGTGCACGGCGGCGGCGGCGCTGGCGCTGCTGGCGCTGCGCGGGTGGGGCCCCGCCGCGCTGCAGGACCACTGGGCGTCGCTGCCGCGCGTGCGCTACGACACGTCCGCGCCCTTCATGGCCCTGTACGGACTGTTCAACTTCCAGATGTACGCGCTCGCGTATCTCTTCTCGCCGGGCACTGGGGGAATACATGGTACGTGCTCATATATGCATTTTATTATACTATTTAATAATAAGGGTAGAACGGGACCCTATTACTAAGTTTCCGCTGTCTGTCTGTCTTCAAAATGTATCTCCTAAACTAGATAGAACCAGCTAGAATGAAATTTGCACAAATGGTTTTGCGTTGTCGCTATATTAACAAATACGATGAATTAAAAAAATACAATAGTAAAGCCCCCTTTACAAGAGACCTGTTTTTTTCATATTTTTTGCTCAATATTAAAAACGGTAATCTATTTAAAAGTAAACATTAAAGGACCTTTCGTGGAACAAACGTAATTTTTAAGAAATTCTTGTAACTTGACCTACAACTATGAAATTGGTACGGAACGCACTTGACCAATATTTTTATTTAACATTACAACATTAAATGATATAGTGTAGATGGAGGTATTAATTGATGTTTTTTTTATTTTATTTTGAGACTTCTTAACTACATGCCGAATATAAAGTACGGCTTAAATTTTAATAAAATCGTCAATTAATCGTCACTAAATCACTACATATAATAGAAATATTTAAACTATATATACAAAAAATTTAAAATAATGTTCATTTCCAGAAACCGCCATAACAAAAGACAATCCAGCGTTCTCCATGATCAACGATTCCGACGAAGAAGTCATTTACGGCTCGGACGAGGAGAGCCGGCGTCCGTTGAACTCGCACTCGCACAGAGCGACTAGCGAAGATATATGATTCAATACGAACTAAACTTTTCCATATACTATGTAAATTTTCTTGTTACAACATAGACTATTACAAAACTTCCAAATTGTTTACTTTTTACGCCTCAACCGTTAGTGTTAAATCGAAGAAAATGTAATATAATCGATATTTTATACTATAATAGTACTAAAAACTTAATTTTTTATATTATTTAAAAAATAATATATCTACAGCCCACGAGATTGTGACAACTATGTATATAAATAACCGTTGAGTCATATATGAACCATGAAAATGGGAGTCAAATGACACAGACACTAAATGTAGGCACAAGTTGCACTTCTTATGGCCATAAACGTTTAATTATCGAATAAAAAATACTTTTAACCCTTAGTTTATGAGATTGGCCCTAAATCAGTCAAATGTTTACTGTTTTTAAAATTTATTTTTAAATAAAATATAAAACATTTCATTTTTTTATGTGAGCAACACTGACTTAATTCATGTATATTAATATGTGTGTGTATGCGTGTTTACCATTGAAAAAATCTCATTTTGGTTATTTATAGCTTAGACGAGGAAAGACGGCGTCCTCTAAACTTGCACACTCATAAAGCGATATATATATATATATATATATATATATATATATATATATATATATATATATATATATATATATATATATATATATATATATATATATATATATATATATATATATATATATATATATATATATATATATTTATATATATATATATATATATATATATATATATATATATATATATATATATATATATATATATATATATATATATATATATATATATATATATATATATATATATATATATATATATATATATATATATATATATATATATATATATATATATATATATATATATATATATATATATATATATATATATATATATATATATATATATATATATATATATATATATATCTATATATATAAAAATGAATTGCTGTTCGTTAGTCTCGCTAAAACTCGAGAACGGCTGAACGGATTTATCTTATCTTGGTCTTGAATTATTCGTGGAGGTCTAGGGAAGGTTTAAAAGGTGAGAAAAATTCGAATAATTGCCGGGAAAATCCTCAAAACAGCATTTTTCTATTTCCCATACAAACGTTTTCTAAATAAAATGGAGAGTCAATTTGTAATTTATTACCGCTGCATAAAGTTCAAATTCGCGTGCGCGTTAGATGATCAAATATCGCGTTCTGAAACTCAACATAAGAAAATTGACATTTGACATTAGATTTGACAAGCAACTAATATGTCAATCCATCCTGTCGCATTTCAGAGCATGGAAAAAAGTATTACGATATTATATCTATCTTTGTGGATACGTGCGCGAGAACTTTCTTTACTTTGGTGATCCTATGTGATAGTGACATTCGAAGTAATGTGCTTTTTTTTGTGATAGTGACACTTTACTGCTAAATCAGCGGGAAATTTTCTCACTTTGCTTAATTACAATTTACGATGCCGAGGAGAAGACGACCTGACTTAGGTCGTCGTAGTCAATCAAACGTGCGAAGAGCTACCTCATGTGCTAACCGCACTGATGACCAGAGACAGACAGATCAAGAAAATAGTCGTATTGCTATGTCAAAATTGCGTTCTTTAGTGAGTGACAATGTAGGAGATAGGCTTAGAATGCAACGAGTTTGTGTACATCAAACACATCAACAGCAAGCTAGACATAATGAAATTGAGCGAATCCGCAGACGCAGAGCTCCAGTGATTCTTGAACGAGCTGCATTTCACTATGATCCGGCAATTGATTACTGTGCCGACAAATCGGTAACAATTGGGGAAATGAAAACAATTTGTAAATATTGTAAGGCGTTAAAATACACTGGTGAATCTACTGGATTATGTTGTGCTGAAGGCAAAGTAAAATTGCCACAATTGGTCCCACCACCAGATCCTTTACGCTCTTTAGTTTCTGGGATTGGAAATGTTTCTAAACACTTCTTGACCAACATTCAGAAATATAACAACTGTTTCCAGATGACATCATTTGGTGCTACACATATTATACAAGACAATTTTATGCCCACTTTCAAGGTATTATATAAGAATATTTTTTATATTATTCAAGTTTGTACTAAAATATATATATCGAAAATAATTAATGGACAAATTTTTAAAAATTACAGATACAAGGAGAAATTTATCACTTACTGGGAACTCTGTTACCACTACCTGATGCAGATCATCAATTTTTACAAATTTATTTTATGGGCAATTCAGATGCGGAAATTAATAATCGTTGTGCTCACAGTGAAGAGAACCATTGTCCAACAATTACAAATGTTTCTTCATCAGAATAACAATTTACCTTCATCATAATAATAATTTAGTAAACATGTTCAAAATAGCATTGGATCGGATGCCATCTGATAGCCATAATATTATTATTCGAGCTGACAAAACACCTGCCGGTGAACACACAAGGAGGTTCAATTCACCTACCATTGATGAAGTGGCTGTTGTCATTGTAGGAGAAAATTTACAATCTAGAGATATTGTGCTTCATCGTCGGAATAGTGATTTAAAATGTGTATCTGAAACACACAGGAGTTATGATGCACTACAATATCCCTTGATCTTCTGGCAGGGGGAAGATGGATACCATTTTAATATCAAAATGGTAAATCAAGTAACAGGTAAATAAATTGAACAAGATTAAATAACATTTTTAAATTCAATTCATCTAAGTAACTATGTAAACATTTATAATCTTTGATTGCAGGTGCTGAAACCAACAAAAAAGTTAGTGCTATGAATTTCTATTCATACAGACTCATGATCCGTCAAGGTGAAGTAAATCATATTTTCATGTGTCAACGACTTTTTCATCAGTTTGCAGTAGACATGTATGTCAAAATTGAGACTGAACGATTGACATACATCCGTTTGAACCAACGACGGCTACGGTCAGAGGAATACATCCATCTCCGCGATGTTATAAATGCTGATGGCAATGTGAATAATGTAGGAAGAATGACAATTTTGCCAGCTACTTATAGCGACACCGTAATGAACCAGGATGACGTAATCAAATATCCCACTGAGTTTTTAAATTCACTGGAATTGCCTGGATTACCACCTCACAATTTGCAGTTAAAAGTAGGATCAGTTGTTATCATGCTGCGTAACATTAATCAACCTCGACCATGCAATGGAACAAGACTGGCTGTGAAAAGACTAATGAATAACGTCATTGAGGCGACAATCATAAAAGGAAAATACAAAGGAAAGGATGTCTTGATCCCGCGGATACCGATGATACCAACGGACTTACCATTCGATTTTAAACGCTTACAATTTCCAGTACGCCTGGCCTTTGCGATGACCATAAATAAATCGCAACGACAGTCGTTAGAAGTTTATGGAATCAACTTGGAATTTCCCTGTTTCGCGCATGGACAATACGTCGCGTGTTCGCGCGTCGGAAAACCGTCTTCTTTGTTTATTTACGCACCACAAAGCAAAATAAAAAATATAGTTAATGAGAAAGCTTTAAATTAATTAACAGACTGTATTTTAATAGTGTGTGTCTGTGAATATCAAATTTAAACCTTATAAATAGCCAGTATTTAAGGAAAACTCTTTTTTCTAAGTAAGCAACATGATGTGTCGAAAATAATAATAAAACTTCCTGCTTTATTCAATAAATTCTTTTTTATTCAATACGGATTCGATTTGTTTGTTTTAAAATCATTTAATACAAAAGATTTGGTTTTTTATTTATCGATGAGGCAGTACGAAGTCTGCCGGGTCAGCTAGTATATATATATATATATATATATATATATATATATATATATATATATATATATATATATATATATATATATATATATATATATATATATATATATATATATATATATATATATATATATATATATATATATAATATATATATATATATATATATATATATATATATATATATATATATATATATATATATATATATATATATATATATATATATATATATATATATATATATATATATATATATATATATATAATATATATATATATATATATATATATATTATATATATATATATATATATATATATATATATATATATATATATATATATATATATATATATATATATATATATATATATATATATATATATATATTATATATATATATATATATATATATATATATATATATATATATATATATATATATATATATATATATATATATATATATATATATATATATATATACTAGCTGACCCGGCAGACTTCGTACTGCCTCATCGATAAATAAAAAACCAAATCTTTTGTTTAAAACAAACAAATCGAATCCGTATTTAATAAAAAAGAATTTATTGAATAAAGCAGGAAGTTTTATTATTATTTTCGATACATCATGTTGCTTACTTAGAAAAAAGAGTTTTCCTGAAATACTGGCTATTTATAAGGTTTAAATTTGATATTCACAGACACACACTATTAAAATACAGTCTGTTAATTAATTTAAAGCTTTCTCATTAACTATATTTTTTGTTTTGCTTTGTGGTGCGTAAATAAACAAAGAAGACGGTTTTCCGACGCGTGAACACGCGATGTATAATTGTAAATGCGCGAAACAGGGAAATTCCAAGTCGATTCCACAAACTTCTAACGACTGTCCTTGCGATTTATTTACGAGTATGGTCATCGCAAAGGCCAGACGTACTGGAAATTGTAAGCGTTTAAAATCGAATGGTAAGTCCGTTGGTATCATCGGTATCCGCGGGATCAAGACATCTTCTCCTTTGTATTTTCCTTTTATGATTGTCGCCTCAATGACGTTATTCATTAGTCTTTTCACAGCCAGTCTTGTTCCATTGCATAGTCGAGGTTGATTAATGTTACGCAGCATGATAACAACTGATCCTACTTTTAACTGCAAATTGTGGTAATCCAGGCAATTCCAGTGAATTTAAAAACTCAGTGGGATATTTGATTACGTCATCCTGGTTCATTACGGTGTCGATATAAGTAGCTGGCAAAATTGTCATTCTTCCTACATTATTCACATTGCCATCAGCATTTATAGCATCGCGGAGATGGATGTATTCCTCTGACCGTAGCCGTCGTTGGTTCAAACGGATGTATGTCAATCGTTCAGTCTCAATTTTGACATACATGTCAACTGCAAACTGATGAAAAAGTCGTTGACACATCAAAATATGATTTACTTCACCTTGACGGATCATGAGTCTGTATGAATAGAAATTCATAGCACTAACTTTTTTGTTGGTTTCAGCACCTGCAATCAAAAATTATAAATGTTTACATTGTTACTTAGATGAATTGAATTTAAAAATGTTATTTAATCTTGTTCAATTCATTTACCTGTTACTTGATTTACCATTTTGATATTAAAATGGTATCCATCTTCCCCCTGCCAGAAGATCAAAGGATATTGTAGTGCATCATAACTCCTGTGTGTTTCAGATACACGTTTTAAATCACTATTCCGACGATGAAGCACAATATCTCTAGATTGTAAATTTTCTCCTACAATGACAACATTCACTTCGTCAATGGTAGGTGACTTGAACCTCCTTGTGTGTTCACCGGCAGGTGTTTTGTCAGCTCGAATAATAATTTTATGGCTATCAGATGGCATCCGATCCAATGCTATTTTGAACATGTTTACTAAATTGTTATTCTGATGAAGAAACATTTATAATTGTTGGACAATGGTTCTCTTCACTGTGGGATTGTGAGCATAACGATTATTAATTGAATCTGAATTGCCTGAATTGCTTATTGCATTGCATCTGATCATGCCCATAAAATAAATTTGTAAAAATTGATAATCTGCATCAGGTACTGGTAACAGAGTTCCCAGTAAGTGATAAATTTGTCCTTGTATCTGTAATTTTTAAAAATTTGTCCATTAATTATTTTCAATATATATATTTTAGTACAAACTTGAATAATATGAAAAAATATTCTTATATAATACCTTGAAAGTGGGCATAAAATTGTCTTGTATAATATGTGTAGCACCAAATGATGTCATCTGGAAACAGTTGTTATATTTCTGAACGTTGGTCAAGAAGTGTTTAGAATCATTTCCAATCCCAGAAACTAAAGAGCGTAAAGGATCTGGTGGTGGGACTAATTGTGGCAATTTTACTTTGCCTTCAACACAACATAATCCAGTAGATTCACCAGTGTATTTTAACGCCTTACAATATTTATAAATTGTTTTCATTTCCCCAATTGTTACCGATTTGTCGGCACAATAATCAATTGCCGGATCATAGTGGAATGCAGCTCGTTCAAGAATCACTGGAGCTCTGCGTCTGCGGATTCGCTCAATTTCATTATGTCTAGCTTGCTGTTGATGTGTTTGATGTGCATGAACTCCTACATTGTCACTCACTAAAGAACGCAATTCTGACATAGCAATACGACTATTTTCTTGATCTGTCTTTCTCTGGTCATCAGTGCGGTTAGCACGTGAAGTAGCTCTTCGCACATTTGATTGACTACGACGACCTAAGTCAGGTCGTCTTCTCCTCGGCATCGTAAATTGTAATTAATCAAAGTGAGAAAATTTTCCGCTTATTTAGCAGTAAAGTGTCACTATCACAAAAAAAAGCACATTACTTGGAATGTCACTATCACAAAGGATCACCAAAGTAAAGAAAGTTCTCGCGCACGTATCCACAAAGATAGATATAATATCGTAATACTTTTTTCCATGCTCTGAAATGCGACAGGATGGATTGACATATTAGTTGGTTGTCAAATCTAATGTCAAATATTATGATTGCAGTACAATGTATTTTGAGACTATGCAATTTTCTTCTGTTGAGTTTCAGAACGCGATATTTGATCCTCCAACGCGCACGCGAATTTGAACTTTATGCAGCGGTAATAAATTACAAATTGACTCTCCATTTTATTTAGAAAACGTTTGTATAGGAAATAGAAAAATGCTGTTTTGAGGATTTTCCCGGCAATTATTCGAATTTTTCTCACCTTTTAAACCTTCCCTAGACCTCCACGAATAATTCAAGACCAAGATAAGATAAATCCGTTCAGCCGTTCTCGAGTTTTAGCGAGACTAACGAACAGTTATTCATTTTTATATATATAGATATATATATATATATATATATATATATATATATATATATATATATATATATATATATATATATATATAAATATATATATATATATATATATATATATATATATATATATATATATATATATATATATATATATATATATATATATATATATATATATATATATATATATATATATATATATATATATATAGATATATATATATATATATATATATATATATATATATATATATATATATATATATATATAAAAACTTGTTCCGTTTATTCACAAGTTTTGTCACATAAAAAATCTAAATGTTGTCATATAAAAAAATGTATATAAAATACACAATTCATGCAATATACATTTTTTAAGTTTTTTGATATATTCATTAAATATCCACTTTGTAACATTAAAAACAAAAATATATGACACTTATTTTTCATCAACATCAAAACTTTTTGAAAGATAGATAAACATAATTATTTAATTAGATGGAAACTGGAAAGCTCAATTGTTTTTTATACTAATTAATCAAAATTACAAAATTTCTGTAACCCAATATTTATTTAGAAAACAAAGATTAAAACGCAGCGGGATTTGAAACTGCGCCTCCTTTAAATCCTTAGTGTAGATTAAATGTTTAAAAATCATAAAAACCCAATAATTACTAACATTTGACTTGTCAACAACTATGATCTTACGTATTTAATACGCAATTAATGACGTATTGGAAATAACATCAAGCTACTGATAACAACTTAATGTTTTTTTAGTTTCACTTTTTAACCCATATGACCCAACCCAACAGAGAAAGCAGGAACAATCCAGTGTCAAGGCACTATTCTCCTCATCCCTTCAGAAATTGCGTTTTATAGTTTAAAGTGAGTCTATTCCACGATAGGCTTAAAATGTAAACTAAAATATAAAACTCTTCTAGAATATAAGCATACGTACGTTAGTCATATGACTACGTGAGATAAATACAGAATTAATTGTATATTTTTATTATAAAAATATTCAAGAAAAAATTCGCATAAAAAAATTTCATAGCCTTTTATTTAAAATGCTTCTATACAGTATTTATTAATAGTTTTTGTCAAGCTGGAGTAGATTAAAAAAACAACCCACATTTTACTTACAGGCAAAATACTTGTTATAAGAATGAAAATAAGATTTTTTGATCTTCAACTCTTCTCCAAGGAGCAAAAGGATCAAATTCGCTTACAAAATTTAAATAAAAATGCCGCCATTTTATAAAAGTAACAACCGCCATTTGGTGCAGCTCTTAACATGTCTTATTCTTTTACTGATCTTGAAATAAAACATGAAAAATGAACATTAAAATTTTAATCAAGAAGATAATAAATAAATTTCAGTAAGTATCTACAGTTAAATTATTACATAATGTTAATCTAGGGCTATAGTCTGTAAATTGTTCAGCGTATGCGTTATTAATATAACAGGGTGTGGTTGAAGGATTAGAGAGGGTAGGGGGCGTTGTCGGGCTCCGCAGGGCTCCGCGGGAAGCGCCTGTGGGGTCGCCGCAGTACGACGTAGGACTGCGCCCCCTCTCATCACGCATGTGATCCCTGCTCGTGGGTCACAGTTCTCGTTTACACTAGGAGACTCATCGTCTGAGCACAAATCAATCACTTCACAATCATTGTCAAGTTTTTTGAGAGGATCACAATTTTTCACTTCATCCAATGGCTGGTCTGGTTCAAGTCCATCAACAAATACTATATCTTTTTCTTCAGATATACACTTGCGCTCCGCTTCATGTTTTAAATTATCTATAATATCCTGCATTTCCTCTAGAGACAACCGTACAATATTTACAGTGACAGGTTTGCATTTTAAAAGCAACAACTGGCTGTTGAGATCAAGTACCCTTTTATTCCTTTGATTTGGAAATGTATGCCTTCTCTGCCAGTAATCTATAGGTCTCCGATATCTAACAGGGAAATTTGAAGTTCTACTTTTGCTACCTACATTTTTACACACTGTTGTTGATACACAACAATATCTTTCTATTCTTTCTCTCGTATAGGTTGTATCTCTTTGAACATTAACTTTTGCATTCTTCATATATGCCAAAGAGGAAAATGGGTATGGAGGACCTCTATCTATATTTGCTGCATTTCTAGAATTTTTAGGTCGACAATCAGGTTCATTTATCTTAGTTGAGTTTCCTTCATTGTTCTCATCTATTGGTTTCAGTTTTAATGCTGATAGGAATTCGGGCAAACCTCCACTACATGTACTTGAAGGTATAGTTTCATTATTACATAGCCTTTCATGTGCTTTTAATATTTCCAAATTGTCAAAATGACTGTCACAATTGTCGCAGAGGTAAATATCTGTAGATTTGACTTGTGGTTCAGTCAAGTCGATTGGAGTCTCTCTATCATAAAATAGATTTTCATTACGAAAAGTGACTAAAAGCCGACCACTAGGTCGATAATAGAGAGACGTTGTATGATCGCGATTATCAACATACCGGAGTCGTTTGCGAGGGTACCTAGCAAGTTGGGCAGAAAACACTAGAAGGAAGGTGCTTTTGTGATAGTCGTAGCATCTCTTTACTAAGGTCTTTAACCTCACTTCCCAGTCTTCCGGTACATCAGGCGGCTTGACAAAAGGGTGTGAAAAGGCGACATTCTGTGGCCACCATGGTGGTTGCCGGATATCTTTTGCCGTATCGTGACCCCAGGAACATGTCACCATGAATGTAATGAACTTCTCTAATTCTGCGGCAGTGATCTTCGTCAAAGCGGTCGGATTACCGTTAGCAAACAGCAGCGGCAGATTGGCAATCATATTTGCTGTTGCTTACAGTCATCGTAGTCGGAAAGCCAGCGCTTGCGATCTCACTTCGCTTAAGACAAAAACAGTAACAATACGCGCCATTTCTACTTCACCGCATAAAAACATTATCAACAGAACACATTTGATTCACTATGTAAAATTATTAATGTCTAGAAGCAACAAACTTAACTTAGACGTGAAAAATACGCAAAAATGCTCAAACGCGTTCGTTAACTAAAAAGAGAAAGACATAGCCATTATACCAGAAACCCACAAAGCCACAGAGTATTTATTATTTTTGTTAAATTCCATCACACAGGAATCGTAATATAGTCGATTCTCTTGGTATATCGATACTAAATTTTTGTTAAAAAATAGCACAAATCTTTAAATAATGTTCTGAACTCAAATAGTAAACAAGAAATTTTATAAGGGTAATAAATAAATTGCTAGATTTGTTCATGAATTTTACTCTGCCTTTAATGAAATTATAGTAAGTTTCATCATGACGTTAAAGAAAATTATTATATTTAATTCAACCCATAATAAGTTTTTTGTAAAATAAATTTTGAAAATAAGAAGGACGCTTCATATATTGAAAACAAATTCACCGAAACACCAAAATTTATAATTTGCAATGAAATTTATAAATAGTTAAAAAATCGATATAAAATCGATTTTGCTATCGTTAGTCGAAATAGACTTGTAACATTGGGCTGTCGATAGCAAATTGTCATTGTTTGTCACATTCAGCTGTGTTGATGAAACATCTTTTAAATATACAAAACATTTGTTATAAATCTTGTATTAACATGAACATTTACTATCTTTAATTAAAAGTACAATCAAATATAAGTATGATTACTATGTGAAATATTAAGTCTCTTAGTTTTTGTGTAACAAAGTCAAAATATGGTATGTAATTTTTTACTTACTTTTTATTATTTTTCGTTGAGTCATAAAAGAAATACAATGTAATATTTTTTAAGGAACAAAATAATGTGAACGGGTCAGCAAACTCGCCCTCGAAAGCTTTCATCGAGGCCAACGACTATGAGTAAGTAAACAGTTACTTTGAAGCTTAATACTTACTAATATTTTATTGTGTATGTAAGTATTTTTAGTAGAGTAAGTAAGTAAGACGTTGTTCGTTAGTAAATTTACTACCAAATTATTAAGACACCACAATATGTAAAAATAATACATAAGTGCATTTATTTTTATTCATAAATATAATTAAGACAGATAAATGTAGTTTTAAAAAAGTATTAGGCAAATATTTTTATTATGTTAGGTTTAATTCAATATTTACAATTTAACTCAACTAAATGTTTATTCAAATTTGGTACATATCATTTTGTTCATATAATCTCTACTACCAGCCACTTAGATTTCTTTAAAATTTGTAATTATATTCTAATAGTGTCTTTTTGTCATGATTTGGTATTTTGAGAGCTAATATTTATATGAAATATTTAAGTAATGTTTATGTACAATACAAATATAATGAGGTTCATAATTTCTTAATTATGTTTGTCTAATTATTATCAAAATCATTAGCAAACAATTTTAGCCTGATAAGGTCTCATACAACAATTAAAGTTAATACTTAACAAAAACCTTTTTATAGTCATAATACTTAATTTATATTTCTTTTGCATGAAATAATTTAATTCCTTGTATTACAGAATATTTTTTTTTACATAAATATTGACATTTAAAAAATTGTATTTCATTGTAGTTTTTTCTTTTGATAAATAAATAAGATTTAAAATTTCATTATTTTTCCATTCATTGTCTTACATTAATAAAACCACATTTATATACATAAGTAATGATTTAATATAAGAAAACCTAAATACCTCATATTACAGTGATCATATTTCAATGTCCTACTTATAAGTTCTTTATCTTTTATCATTCCATTTTAATCTTTAAGTCAACACATACATAATGTTGTATTATTGCAATAATTTATTCCCAAGCCTACAATTTCCATCATGGAGTATGGAAAATTTGAAAAAAGCTGCCGAGGAACTAAGATTGGTCCGACCTAGAAGTTTGGCATGGGGTGTTTTGCTTAATGCTATACCACCACCTTCAGGGGATATATTAATGAGGTAATTTAAATTTAAATTTTAATTAATTTAAATTTTCAAATCTATAAAGCCTAGACTTAGAACGTTTTTCAGTATTGAACAACATTAGCTACGATAAATACAAACTATAAGTAAATAACATAATAAATTAATTTTTTTGGTAAGACATATGAGGTTAAGTTCCTTATAATATATTCAGAACAGAGTGGCTTAACACCCAAGTTTTCTCAAGCACAACACGCTTTATCCCTCAAAACATGTGAGGGAAAAAGTGTGTTAGATTTAGGAACGTAACTTTCTGCCTTATCTGAAAATTTAAATTATCATACTATTATCGTCTTTTTAGTTTTTTTTATAACTTCACGCTTTATCCCGCACATGGCAGGGTAGGCAGAGGGAACTGCAGGAACCATACGAACCTATTGTTAAGACACTCCGTTGCTTAGTCCCTGCTTTTCTCCGTCCCCGCTTTCCGCCGCATTTCGAGGCATTGCGTGCTGAGTAGCGGAACTCAACGCCGCACTTTGCCTAGTTTTCAGGGCGAAGAAAATTGAAATAGAAAATCCATCTTCCATCTCCGAAGGGGAATCGAACCCACAAATCGTCGCGTTTATAGGCAGACGCTACGCCTCTGCGCCAGGACGGTGTTTTAAGTGTTTTCTAGAAATAAAATAAACATAGTTCTGGATAGATTTGCCTATTATATTTCCTGATTTTAAAATAGTCTCTAAACACATTCAATAGTCACAAATACGAAAGTAATTCAATATGTCAATCTACGTTAACTTCGCAATCACATATAATATATCGAGACTTCATTTGCTTTCATGTTTTAAGACGCAATTTATGTAAGTACTTGTTGAAGTGTAAGCAGAAAAATGTCATCTTTTCTTCCTAACCAGGAAAATAAACGGGAATTGCTTGAATGAAGACCAAGCCCCTAATAAATTATTTATTAATTTAGATTGCTCGACTAGGGATGGTAGTCGTAGTGTTTTAACACTACGATTTTTCTACTAAATATTTTGTACAAGAAAACAATGATAACTTGTTTTATTAACGAATATATATTATTATTTTCGCTATTTAAGAATATTGTTTTATTAAGGAATATATATTATTGTTTTCGCTATTTTAGAACATTTTATAGATCTGTGCCTTTGTAATCCGTTTAATGAGTCTCTTTTAAATTATGTAACAATAACTTAAACTGAAACCGTTGTGGCGTAGAGGCGTAGCGTCTGCCTGTAAACGCGACGGTTTGTGAGTTTGATGCCCACTCGGGGAAGATGGATTTTTCTATTTCCATTTTATTAGCTCTGGTAAACTAGGTAAAGCGCAGCGTTGAGTTCCGCCACTCAACACGCAATGCCTCGCAAAAAGGCGGAAAGTGGGGACGGAGAAAGCAGAGACTAAGCAACGGAGTGTCCTAACACTAGATTCCTATGGTTCTTGCAGTTTCCTTTGTCTACCCTGCCATGTTCGAGATAAGCGTGAAGACTAAATAAAAAATTATATAAATAACCATTTTCTTTAGCATAAGGGGTCATCGTAGTTTCTACGAAGACTTACGAAAGAAACTGTCTATGGATCCAAGGGCGGTTATTGGCGATGATCCACTGTCACAAAATGATGAAGTAAGTTATAAAATATATATTAATTTAATATATATAATGTATATATGACTTTAAATTCAAAACCATATAGAAGTTTAACCTATATAGAAATGTGATATACATACATATTAAATATGTATATGTATATGTATATATATATATATATATATATATATATATATATATATATATATATATATATATATATATATATATATATATATATACATATATATGTATATGTATATATATATATATATATATATATATATATATATATATATATATATATATATATATATATATATATATATATATATATATATATATATATATATATATATATATATATATATATATATATATATATATATATATATATATATATATATATATATATATATATATATATATATATATATATATATATATATATATATATATATATATATATATATATATATATATATATATATATTTATTTGTTTGCAGAGTGCTTGGAAACAACATTTCTGTGATAATGAACTAAAAGCGTTGATATTGCAAGACGTTGTGAGGACGTTTCCCGACGAAATTTACTTTAGAGAAAAGGATGTGCAGGATTTAATGGTATTTATTGGGTTTATAGTATTTCTTTTTTAAGTATAGGCCAATTGATTGTTTGTAATTTTAATGGTTCACGTTTTAAGGTTCACGTCTTATGTCTAAGAATAGTAAGAGAAATCGCAATGTCTAACGAAGAAGTCGCTTCATACACTCTTCTCATTATTATCAATTATACAATTTTTCTAATAATAGGACTGACATAATCTATAGCGATTAAAAACTTGTATTTTTTACCAAAATAGAAATTAGTATTAAAGCAATATTTTTAGAGTCGTCGTATAATAATGAAGATACCACCGGTTTAGTAATTCTACTATTGCTCTTTTCAAAATGAAAGATAAAATATATTTTACAATTATATACCACAAACAGCTTTACAATAATTCTATTTTTTGAGGTTTAACAATAATTTAAACTAAATTAATTGCATTTTGCAATAACTAATCACAAGTAAATTAGACTTTGCAACAATTAACCATAAATGAATTAGATTTTGCAACAATTAACTACAAATAAATTACTAAAACTACTATAAATTAAAATAACTAAAAACTAACTATACATAGCTACATTTTACCATTTTTTTTTAATTTACTTATGGTAAAATCACGTTTACCAGGAACAATTTACCAATTTATTACCAGGTACGTGTACTATTCTTCTGGGCGCGCTCCCACCCCAGTCCCGGATATAGACAAGGAATGCACGAGATATTAGCGCCTTTGCTATACGAGTTGTATACTGACAGGAAATTTAGACCGCGGGATTTGAGGTAATTAACTGTTTTTTTTTTTTTAATTTTTTCGTATCTTCTTACATGACAGGGTAGGCAGAGGAAACCGTCGGAACCGTAGAAATATAGTGTTAAGACACTCCGTTCCCCGTTTTTTGTCTATCGAGGTATTGCGTTTTGGCTTAACTCAACGCTCTCTAAACTCGCGCATAGAAAATGAAAATAATTCAGTTTTCTCGAGTGGGAATCGAACCCTCAAACCGTCGTGTTTACGCAAATACTTTGCCTCTGCGCCACTATATATTTTAAATATATACAGTTTTTTTTATTTGTGTTTATTTTTGATATATACTATAATGTCATGGTCACATTAAAATATTTATGTCATTAAATTACTTTAGTGGTGTTTTTTGATTATGTAAATTAAATGTGATCAAGTCATTTTGGTTGCTATGTAGAGTATATTTTAGGTCGATTTGCTTTGTTGTTACAGAAAATAATATTTGTTTTCATTTATTTTCTAAGTTATTAAGACTAAATACACTAGATAAAGATTCAAATAAACGAGTTTTAAGTACGAGGTAGTAAATGCTATTAAATATTTAAAAAAATCGAATATATTAATTATAATTTTATTTTTCAAAGCAAGTTTTTGAATTAACTATTTTTATAATTATATTAGGAAAGTCGATTTTGTGATGTGTGTGTATTATGAATAACATATTGGTTAAGCATAATCTAAGACGGTAATAAGATTATTATGTTTGCGTAATCGACCATATATATATAAGTATATACATACATTGTAAGTATCTGTATATTTGTGTATTAACTACTAATTTCATTTTATTGCATTTTTGCAAGATTATCCACAAAAAAACGATTTAAAATGATCACTTTATTTTTTTTTGTAAAATCTATGTCGAAAAAGCAATAATTTTGATTTGTTATATTGATTTTTTTTATTATTATTAATATATATTATATTATTTTTTTTAAACTTGAACATTTCAATTGATAATTGATTAATCAAATTCTACACCTTAACCAATTGAATTTTCATGAAAAACATTTATGTTGCATTGCCTAAATTGTAATAGTTTAACAATAAAAAAATTT
>JAZFAU010001115.1:0-22899 GCA_037178615.1 Dione vanillae
TTAAATTTGGACAAAATAAAAGATATATGTAGCTGGGAAAGTAGAACAATCGCACACTTACTTGGTTGGAGGTCTTCCTTGTATCCTTTCGTTGTGGTTGCACGTGGTGGCTCAGCCGCGACTGGTTATTTCCAATCTTCACCTAGCTAGGCCTTGTTTATCGTTATCTTTATGTTACATACACAGATCTACTGTATTTTAATACACTGATGCGAATATTGCGAAATATACTAATATTTTGAATTATCAAGGCGCACACGCTGTCTATAGTAGCGGGGTCATATTATAAGAGAAGCAAGCGCCCTTTTGCGTGTCGTCCGAGCAAATATATATATATATATATATATATATATATATATACCGTCGTGGCGCAGAGGCGCAACGTCTGCCTGTAACGCGACGGTTACTGGGTTCGATCCCCAGTCGGAGAAGATGGATTTTTCTATTTCCATTTTCTTCGCTCTGGCATCTAAGGCAAAGCGCGGCGTTGAGTTCCGCCACTCAACACGCAATGCCTCGAAAACGGCGGAAAGTGGGGACGGAGTAAGCAGAGACTAAGTAACGGAGTGTCTTAACACTAGGTTCATATGGTTCCTGCAGTTCCCTCTGCCTACCCTGCCATGTACGGGATAAAGCGTGAAGCTAAAAAAAAAAATATATATATATATATATATATATATATATATATATATATATATATATATATATATATATATATATATATATATATATATATATATATATATATATATATATATATATATATATATATATATATATATATATATATATATATATATATATATATGTATATATATATATATCTTGATGTCATTATTGTCTCCAACCCTCACAGTGTGTCAGCTCATGGTCAGCTGACAGCTCCTTTCTACTTCCATGATTTACTCTTCGTTAGCTATAAACTCTCCTTCTCAAAGCGCAAGACTAAAATAATTTTAAGACGAAATATGAAAAATATAAATATGGCTAATTTATGTTATGACGCCAATGGCATTGACTGGAGTAATTTTTATGCGTTTACGAATGTTGACGATAAGGTGGCCTTTTTTAATGAATCTTTAACAAAGTTGTATGACAAGCATGCTCCAATTAGGAAAATTAAGGTAAAACATCTACCTGCACCCTGGCTTACCCAAACTATTAAAAATGTTATGGCAAAACGCGACAAAGCGAAGAGAATCTCTAAAAGGAATCCTACTGACCTCATTATTGCGACGTACAAAAAACTGCGAAATCTCTGCAATAGGATGTGTAAAGATGCTAAACGCCGTTTCATCCACTCCTCCATCGATAAACTGACCAGTTCATAGATGTGGAGATTTTTATTATCTTTAGGCGTGGGTAATCCCTCAAAATCTTCTCAACATTCATTTGGTCTGAATTCTCTAAATAAACATTTTTCTACTCCCCCTTTAACAATCTCAGCCTCTACGAAGGCTGATACATTGTTAAAGATGGCGAACGAAATCACGCCTGATTGTATTCCTTTTAATTTTCATACAGTCACAGAGAGCGAAGTCAAGAGAAGCATCCTGTCTATCACTTCCAAGGCGGTTGGTATTGACAACATTAGTCGGGATATGTTAATACCTGTCCTTGACTCTTTAAACCCTGTTATTACCCACATTATAAACTTTTCCTTTGAATCCAATACCTTTCCAACAGTCTGGAAGTTAGCACATGTGATTCCTATACCCAAAATATCAAATCCCTCTTCTTTTTCACAATTTCGTCCCATCTCTATTTTGCCTATCCTATCAAAATCCTTGAAGACGTTGTGCATAAGCAACTGTCAGAATTTCTAACACATAATCATCTCCTTAGTCCTTTTCAATCCGGTTTCCGTTCCGGTCGCGGCACTTCCACCGCACTGCTTAAAGTCACTGAAGACATTCGCTTTGCTATGGACAAAAGAGAGTTTACTATTCTCATTTTGCTCGATTTTAGCAACGCCTTTAATTCAGTCGACTTTGATGTATTGCTTGGTATCCTTCGCTTACTTAACTTTGCTCAGCCTGTGATTGATTGGTTCCAATCTTATCTTCGTGGTCGTCGGCAGATGGTAAAGTCTGCTGAGGCTTCCTCGGACTGGGCTGATCTTTCTGCTGGCGTTCCGCAAGGCGGCGTACTTTCCTCTCTTCTGTTTTCAATCTTCATTAATGAAATTACCAAAGTTATTTCTTCTCACTACCATCTCTATGCAGACGATTTACAGCTTTATAGACACGCCACCTTATCGGATCTGTGTACGACCGTACATGATATCAATTATGATCTTTTAAAAATTATGAACTGGGTTGCATCTTTTGGGCTTCTTGTTAATCCCTTGAAGTCAAAGGCAATGATAATAGGTACCAGACAGTTACGTAGCAAAATTAACTGGGACATTGTACCATCAATTGTCTATGATGGAACTCAAATTGCATATAGTGACCAAGCTACTAATTTGGGGTTAGTCATAGATTCAATTTATCATGGAGAGCTCAGATTAACGAAGTCAGTAAACGTGTCCATTTCTCTCTGCATTCTCTAAAACGTTTGCAGAATTTCCTTCCTTTCAAAACAAAAATTTTACTTGCACAATCCCTTCTTCTTCCTATCCTGGACTACGCTGATGTTTGCTATCTTGATGCGAATGAAGAGCTACTTGACAAACTAGATAGACTTCAAAATTTGTGCATTCGTTTTCATTTACGGTCTGCGCAAATTTGATCACATTTCTCAATATCCGAAGTCAGTTAAAGTGGCTTCCTATCCGACTTCGCCGGAGCTTGCACATATTATCGCGTCTTTTTAATATATTAAACCATGGTAGCCCTGGTTACCTACATGAGCGTTTTCTATTTTGTCCTGCTCGTGAAAGACCAGTGCGCGCATGTGTGGCGTCGAAAACTCTTGAGGTACCATTTTTAATACTACTTCTTATGGTAATTCGTTTTCCGTTGTTGCCGCTCGCCTATAGAACTCTCTTCCAGATAATATTTTCCATAATAATATTACAATTAGATCGTTTAAAATGAGAGTTAAGCAACACTTTCTTTCCACTTAAGTTTATTTTATTTTATATGTATGTATATGTATGTATGTGTGTGTATGTGTGTATATGTGTATATATATATATGTATTGGATAATGGTATATTTATTTATATTTAGTGTGTAATATATTCATTTATCGTCAAGTCTACTTGAATTTTATAATATAAAACTAATTGATATTGTACCTACACCAAAAATATTTATTACAAATAATATATATATATATATATATATATATATATATATATATATATATATATATATATATATATATATATATATATATATATATATATATATATATATATATATATATCTATATATATATATATATATATATATATATATATATATATATATATATATATATATATATATATATTTGTGTACACATATAGAAATAATAAACAATCATTCGTTTGTAGTAAGTGATAAGTAAAAGAATAAATCAACATTCAATGATTCCCGATGGTATTAATATTTGTCCCAATCTAAGTCTACATCCTCTTATGCAGATAAGATATATACGATATTTAAACCAATGTTTATTATAAATTATATGAATTCCACTGAATTCATATAAAATATGGATATTTCTCTCGTTTTTGTATAATACTTGAGCTGCTTGTGAGCTATACAAATTGAGCTCTTTACATTTAAGCTGTTGTTCCTGAAATATTATAGAAATTATTTAATTAAATAAATATTGATTTAAGAATATAACTTGACAATATGGACATGAAACAAGGAATAGAATATTTCGATATATCGTTTAGTATTTATTAAAATATGCCTTTGTGCCCTTGTGACCTTTATGGCGTCATGGGATGACATACGATTAGACTGTTACTGTTATGATTACCATTCGATTCCCACTCTGGGAAATACAGCTTTGAGAATGAGGGAACCCATTCGACACATCATGTTTGAAATCGAGCGAAAATTAAAGTGTTAGTGAATTGAAGATAGTCTTTATACTAGGATATCAATGTTTACTGAATACATTTTAGTAGTTGCTATAAAAAAATTATAGTAAATTTTAAGTACCAGTGTAAATGATTTTACACTTGTTGTGACAATCTGCAGAATATCAAAAAATATTCTGTCTACATATGCAAATCTGTTAAATGTATTTTTTTAGTAACTTTATGATTTTATTTTTTAAGGAACCACCAGAACCATAAGAACCTAGTGTTAAGACACTCCGTTTCCTGCTTTCTACCTTTTTCGAGGCTTACTAGTTGTTTTTGACAGAGCAAAGAAAATGGAAATGGAAAAATCCTTTTCCTCGGAGTGGGAGTCGAACTCACAAGCCGTCGTGTTTAAAGGTGGAAATCTCAAATTCAATTCAATCTGAAATTATTTAATTGTATTTTAATATCGCTACAAAGGATAAAAAATAAAATTATATGTATATTGTTAATTATATCTATAATTTAGAAATCAACATACTATTTTATTTCTAGCAAATAATAATAAAAAGTTACAGTTTACAAGTCAGTTATATATAAGCTGTAATGAATTTGAAATACGGTAACAGTTAATCTAAGAGTTAATGTTGCGGTCTAAGCGCAAGTGGGCTTTGTCGTAAGTCATCGTACTGTGCTGTAGCGGATAGGTGGGAAATTTGATTAAAATATAATTTCATGTTAATTCCTAGAGTGGTTATTAGAAAGTACAATTAAGTGTAGTAAAATAATAGTATATAAATATATAGATAGTATTTGAAGCTTATATATTATAAATAAACTAGGCTATATACAGAAAACACGACGATTTCTGGGTTCGATCTCCAGTCGGGGAAGATGGATTTTTCTATTCCATTTTCTTCGCTCTGGCAAACTAGGCAAAACGCGGCGTTGAGTTCCGCCACTCAACACGCAATGCCTCGAAAAAGGCGGAAAGCGGGGACGGAGAAAGCAGGGACTAAGCTACGGAGTGTCTTAACACTAGGTTCCCGCGGTCCCTGCAGTTCCCTCTGCCTGCCCTGCCATATGCGGGATAAAGCGCGCAGCTTAAAAAAAAATAAAAAAATAGGCATTAAAATGAAATTCAATTTCAAATAAATTCATAAGCTAGGTTTACTTAATAATTTATTTATAATTTTAATATTAAAACCATTGAATGAGTCACAATATCTATCAACACTCCCTTGGCGCCGCGATACAAAATAACATTGTTAAGAAGATGAGATGAAGGAGGCTGCGAAGTTTGATTAAATATTATGTTTCATGGATTTTTATACATATATTGCCTGTTAAATATTTAAATTGTACTAGATAGATTTTGTGAATATTGTAAACGACGAATTGTGTACGCTTATATATTTTTTTTAAGAATTTTTAAGATTTCAATAATAATTTAAGTATTTAGTAAATAAAGTATTGATAAAGAATTTAGTATTTATATTGAGGCCGGACTAAATAAAAGTGGGTGATGAATTTTAATGACACACATATGTTATTACATAGAAATTTGGATTAATCAGAAAATAACAATGAAAATCTAAAATTAGTAGGTATATTTTTTTTCAAACCACATCGTAGATATGAGACAAGACATGACACGACACAACAAAATATTACCTACTCTTAGACCTAGTTAGTCTTTCCGTGTGAAGAATCATAAGAATTTAATTAAAGCTCCTTTGTTCTTGCTCCTTTGGTAAGGCTTCATAAAGATTATTTCCATACAATCTCTTTAAGACCTAGCTTTAGAAGGCCTTATTGATTTTCTCAAGTAGATATTCTGTGACGTTGAGGAATAGCTAGAAATTAAAAAATATGTTATTGATAAACCCTTTTCTTTTCCTAAATTTTTTATTTGCTTTTGTTTCGCATAACTGAGTGAGTAGAGAAAAGTTAATCATAGTGAAGCTATCTCGTTCTTCATTTCCCAACTAAATTTGAGACATTGCCACTTAATTCGTGAAATATAATATTTTGTTTTCGAATTTCACAATTACTATCTAGAAGAATGACCATTTAATATAAATATGCACTAACACATTATTGATCAACTGAATGCAGCCTCATGTAAGACTCATTCGTAGTAAAGGAACTTTGCCCAAACAAAGGTAATTTGATATTATGAAGCAAATAAGCTTCTTGCTTCGTAGCGGTAGTTTTTAGCGTTACGAAAATTTACCAAAATCTTTACATTGGCTCTAACTTTAATACGAATAGTGTAATGGTTGTTTGGTAAGTTAGAAAGCTTAAATAATATTTTAGAATAACTAGCTTGAGACTGAAAGTTTATATATTTTAGTAAATTGAAGTGAAATTTTCCAGTTTCAGGCTATTACTGAGTGTAAGCGCAGTGAGTGAGTTTGATCCTCAATCGAAGAAGAGTTTTAAATTATTTGTCAACCATACTAAACCTACTTACTATATGAAGATATAACTAAAAATGTTCAATATGAGTAGTGTGGCTGTGATTTATTGTTATGATATCGTTGATTTGATGGAACACAAAATGAATGAGGACCGTCGTGGCGCAGAGGCACAACGTCTGCCTGTAACGCGACGGTTTCAGAGTTCGATCCCCAGTCGGAGAAGATTGATTTTTCTATTTCTATTTTCTTCGCTCTAGCAAACTAGGCAAAGCGCGGCGTTGAGTTCCACCACTCAACACGCAATGCCTCGAAAAAGGCGAAAAGCGGGGACGGAAAAAGCAGGGACTAAGCAACGGAGTGTGTTAACACTAGGTTCCCACAGTCCCTGCAGTTCCCTCTGCCTATCCTGCCATATGCGAGATAAAGCGTGACGCTAAAAAAAAAACAAAATGAATATACATATACATCACAGTGTATAAACTAAGAATATAAATTTATTGTCTTGACACTAAGTTCTTTACACTCCGCCTTCAGAGACGTTGCGTTGCGTGCAACTTTTCGAAAGGTGAAAAGCAAAGAACGTTTGTTTTTCTTGTTATTATATTATCGTATTATTATTAAGTTGAAGGTCGTTGAACTATTAAAATATTTTACTAGTTAGTACAAAATCTTGTTTACTATACATATTAATATTTCAATTAACTAAGTGAGTTTAGTTGAAATCTTCAAAGCAGCGCGTAGTTTTCCGACACCAAGTGTTAAGTAACGAGGTCTTGTTATTTAATTAATAAAACATGTACGTACCTTGTAAAGTAATTAAATTATGTTCTTATAATATTAAAACATTTTATTGAAGGAAAATTTTAAGTTAGCAATTTTTATTATCATCTAAAATAAATTAATTTATTACAGCAAGCTTGAAGCGTGGAGACGTGCCCGTTTCTTATTATAGCCCACAAGTTCTCACTAGTATTCAGTTGTGGTGTGGTTTGATGGCACATTTATATTTTTTTTATTTTTTTATGGGAAGGCCAAGGCAAACGAGCTGTCGGGTCACCTGATGGTAAGTGATCACCAACGCCCACGGCCCTGTGTAACAACAGAGGTGTTACAAGAGCGTTGCCGGCCTTTAAGATGGAGGTAGACGAAGGTACCCATGTCGTATCGACCTCGAAAATAATATAATTGTATAATTTAATAAATGAGGACCGTCGTGGCGCAGAGGCGCAACGTCTGCCTGTAACGCGGCTAACGCGACGGTTTCTGGGTTCGATCCCCAGTCGGGGAAGATGGATTTTTCTATTTCCATTTTCTTCGCTCTGGCAACTAAGGCAAAGCGCGGCGTTGAGTTCCGCCACTCAACACGCAATGCCTCGAAAACGGCGAAAAGTGGGGACGGAGTAAGCAGGGATTAAGTAACGGAGTGTCTTAACACTAGGTTCGTATGGTTCCTGCAGTTCCCTCTGCCTACCCTGCCATGTGCGGGATAAAGCGTGAAGCTAAAAAAAAAAAAAAAAATCGAAGTTCCAAGCACGTATTAGATTTAACACTGGTGAACATATTTTTTTATTTACCATGTCTACTTTATTATTTTCTTCTAATAACTAACTAAACAGTTTATATATTATGGTATAGGTATATTAATCAGTTACTTATCAAAAAATCACAGTAATTTAAATAATAACAAAATTCTTATCAAATTATATATTTTAAAGGTCAAATTAAGTTATAAGCCAAACATGTATAACAAGCTGATGTAAGGGATTATTTCTAGCATCTTTGTTCACCTGACAAAGGCTAATGAGATGGGCCTTATGGAGATGGATGATACGAATCTAACATCGTATACAAAAACTGTGAAACGCTCATTATGAATGAGTTCATTTTGAAGAAGGTTTTATACATAGATACATATTCATATACCCCTACCCCTTTCTCTGACTACCCCGCCATGGATAAAACTTGAAGATATGCATGTATACAAACATAATTTTATATGTACATAGTGTTAAGACACTGTTGCTTAGTCTCTGCTTTCTCAAAACACAAAGCTGCGCTTTACCTATCCTAAGTATTTGTCCTATGTAAGTGTAATTTTCAGTTATAGCTTGGTCGTGGATAATCGTTGACCAAATCATAATGGAAAATTATTTTTATGTGTTGCCATTTTTAATATAACCTTTTTCAAAAATTAAGTACTTCAAACATTTTTTTCCGCAATCTAAACATTGTAGAAATATTTTCTTACTTAGATACTAAACAGATAGGCTTACATTAAAAAACGAGGAGTATATTTGAACGAGCCAATATCAGGTTTAATATCAACAAAGCGCGCGAAGCAGAAGACAAATACTCAAATATATTTTTTTTTTTGTTTTTTTTTTTTTTGCTTCACGCTTTATCCCGCACGTGGCAGGGTAAGCAGAGGGAACTGCAGGGGCCCTGGGAACCTAGTGTTAAGACACTCCGTCGCTTAGTCCCTGCTTTCTCCGTCCCCTCTATCCGCCTTTTTCGAGGCATTGCGTGACTAATATATAATAAATCTATGAAATCATTCACTCAGTTTATAAAATTGTTCAGCAACATTACAGTTACGTTTTTTATACATAACCAAGTAACGTCGGTAAACTTTTCCAATTCATTTTGCTAAAGCTACCCAGCAACCATGGACAAGTAGCGAGAAATTTAATGTACTTCAATTTATTCAGAATGTTTGAGTTTGAGAATGTAAAACACAATTAAATGTGAGCTTTTAATAGATTTTTAATTTTAGCTTTTACAATATTTTTTGTTTAGATTCTAATTTGCAGTAATCACTGTACGCTAAAGTCAGATTTTGATGTGATTCCACAGTGGACTTATGGAATATATTCACTGTAGAATGCTCGGAATTTCTTTAATTAACTAAAACTGGTAGAGTCAAATTTTAGTTAGAGTAAAACTGAATGAATTATTATTTTCCCTTGTAAATCAAGTAACGATATTGCGCGCTGTGAATCAATATTTAGTATTTTAAAACAATTCAAAATCGAAAAGTAATATAAAAGATTAGCATGTCCATTTTACATACGCAGAATAATACAAGATTGCTTGTGTCTGACACAAGCATCAACATTAGTATACACTAAACTGAGTGGCGGAACATCACATACATCTAAATAAGTAATTCCATTAATATCGCATTTACTAAAACATTTAAATTTCAAATATAAGCCTATAAAAACAATTACAACCAAATTGAAATAAGCGGTCAACCTCTATTAAAATGGAAAATTTTCAAAAGCTCGCTGCATTTAATTTTTTATAACACTATGAAAAAATTTCTTTATAATAAAGAACTTCACTAAAATAATTTATTTATTTACAAGTAAATATAAATTGGAGACTCTTTTGCCATATTAATGCTTGTCATAGCATTAATATGTGCAATTGAAAAGCTGTGTATATATGTATTATGAGTAAATGAATGAGTCAGTATTTTTTAAATAAAAGTTCTTCTTCTTTTTATCTTATTTTACAATTCCACAACTTTTATAATAAAAATAACTCGTAGCCGAAAAGTATACCTCATATTTGGCCGCTTGAGATTATAGACGGAGACTAGTTCAATAAAGTGTTTTCCCTAGTGAACTGCTTTGATATATTGCTTCTTATAAGCAAATTTCCAAGAAATATAAAACTTAAGAAAAAGTAATGAAATGTTAGCTTTAAACACTATATATCTCCAGAATGGGCGGAAACTAATCAATGGAAATCGGTAAAAGCTTGTCAGTTTGCCTTGTCAGTTTGCCTTACAAAAACAATAAGTGCTGACATTTGCTGGAATTTTAACTTTTCATAAATAGTATAATATAGAATCGCTTCAAACCTCTTCTTCGCTTACGCTTACTTAATTCAAATTACATAATGAACTTTAATATAGTAATCAATAATCACCGAGCTACTTGCTTGACACTAGCCCACCTACTTCCCTAACAATCCCGATTACGAGCATAACTACTGTACTAACTACACAGCAAATATTAAAACTTTAAAAATGCAAAACACAAGGGAGAAGTTCAGCACTTGTTATATACATATAATAAAAAAGCTGAATCAAATTGAAAATGATATTTATAAATCATTCATAATATATATGTATTCAAATTCGTACACAAGTTCAAAATCTAAAACGGTAGTATTGTTCAACGCATTGGTTCGTAGTGAATTGGACCGGACTATACCTCATACATATGGAACTCGACGTATGGTACACGTCATTCTCAATGCAGTACGCGAGTAACAAATTTACCCGTTTTAGCATTCATTTGAAAGATAACGATAGTAGGTTGTTGATATAGACGTTCATAGTGTTGTGGGTATAATTAAATTAGTTATTCATTTTCAATTTCATTTTTGGAATTCTATTACCATAGTCATCATACACCAAGATTATATATATATATTTATATATATATATATATATATATATATATATATATATATATATATATATATATATATATATATATATATATATATATATATATATATATATATATATATATATATATATATATATATATATATATATATATATATATTACTTTAAAAATATTTCTATTATAAAAAGAATACAAAAGGGAATTTCTCTCAGTAATTTGGCCGCGAGCAAAATTGCTTCATTAGTGTGACTCGTTCTTGCCCATTAACGGTTATTGCGTTGGTTTTAGAATTTTTATAAAACTTTTTGTACAGCTTTCCAAATTTATAACATCGATACTGTAGAAAATATTCATTATTCACTAATTAAATTATGATAATCTATTGATAAATTTATTTAGTTACATTTGGAAATGGAAGCGGGGACGGAGAAAGTAGGGACTAAGCAACGGAAGTGTCTTAACACTAGGTTCCTATAGTTCCTGCAGTTCCCTTTGCCTACCTTAAACGTGAAGCTAAAAAAAATATTTGTATGAAATTGTAATAAAATTCATTATACAAGTTTTATTACGCAAAACATAGATAATTAATGTTCCTATTACTAAAAAGATATTAAATATTACTTTTTCAGTTTCAAGTGTAGAAAACTTAGTCTCAAGACTCTCAGGCTACATTCTTGAGCATAATATAATGAGAATTGACGATCATGACGATCTAACAATATCCCACAATCCTGGTGGATTGTCTTTTTAAGTGCAATTTTATTAAATATAAAAGAACTACCTTCTTAATACTTTAAATGTTACTCTATTTTAACAAAATATTGCTTATGTTAAACATATTTCATGTTAATCATTACATATTAATGGCTTATGTCCATGTAGTTAAAATAACAACGCGTATTAAACGTAACTATTTGTGAAAAGAAGAATCAAACAATTGTAATTAAGGCAGTATTATGATCTTATGAAGGATATATTGTTAAGTAGTAATAATTATGATTAATATGTTCCATTCATTCGTAGCATAAATAGGATTTATTTATTTAATTTAATAAATACAACTGTGGGTTGAAAACTTAAGTAAATATTTAATTTGCTGGTAATGTATACTAGTCAGGCATATGTTATAATTTTAATATATCCTTTTCCTTTTTAGAGACTGAGATATCAAGTCGACGTGAAATGTAACCACGTAGCACATTCTGCCCAAAGTTTGTACCGGACGAGGCCCTTGGGCATATATATATATATATATATATATATATATATATATATATATATATATGTATATATATATATATATATATATATATATATATATATATATATATATATATATATATATATATATATATATATATATATATATATATATATATATATATATATATATATATATATATATATATATATATATATATATATATATATATATATATATATATATATATATATATGTATATATGTATATATGTATATATATATATATATATATATATATATATATATATATATATATATATATATATATATATATATATATATATATATATATATATATGTATATATGTATATATGTATATATGTATATATATATATATATATATATATATATATATATATATATATATATATATATATATATATATATATATATATATATATATATATATATATATATATATATATATATATATATATATATATATATATATATATATATATATATATATATATATATATATATATATATATATATATATATATATATATATATATATATATATATATTATATATATATTATATATATATATATATATATATATATATATATATTAAACTGGAATCTGTCAAAATAAGAAAACCAATTATTGTCTCAGAAGCTATTTTGACGTGACAACGTCTTAAATTAGGTTGTGCGGCTCGGAGTCAAATATGAAAATGGTAACGTAACGATGTGTCAACTGTCACCGAACTATGATCGGTCCGCCGCGCGTATCACTTGACACATGTACAATGTTTTAGTAAACAAAATATATTTTCTATAGTTAAAATTTGTGCAATTTATACTATAATTATTATTCATATCAATAAATTTTCTGCCAAGAAAAAGACGTTGTCACGTAAAATTTTCGCCCGTACGAGGGTCAAACTGAAAGTTCTTAGAAAATCAAAAACTAAGCATTCTAGCAAGTTATTAGTTTTATTATAACTTTTCAAAATAGCGTCCATTTACATCAATACATAGCTGCATTCGATGGAACCATTGAGAAAATCACCTTGCCCACTCGGCCTTAGGGGTCTCTTCAACGGCGTTTTGAAACGCAGCCACTGCTTCTTCGGCGTCCATAAAATGTTTTCCTCGAAGTTTTTCTTTTATTTTCGGGAATAAATAAAAATCGTAGGGTGCGAGGTCGGGGCTATACGGCGGGTGACCCAGTAATTCCATGTCTAAGGTCGCCAAATAGTCGATCGTTTGCCTGGCGGTGTGCGACGTGGCATTGTCGTGATGAAGGAGGATCCTGCTGCTAGGTCGTTTCTCTCGAACTTTTTCCAAGACAAGTGGCAAACAGTTGTTAGTGTACCACTCTGCATTAACCGTTTTCTGATCCTCTAAGACAACTGTCGCGTAATGACCTGTCTTTCCCAAGAACGAGGCCACCATCTTTTTTCCAACACTTCGACCTCTCTTCACTTTAGTTGGCAACTCTTGGGAAGGAAACACCCACTGAGCAGAATGTCTTTTGGTTTCCGGATCATAACAGTAAATCCAGCTTTCGTCACCCGTTAGTATGTCGAGCACAGCATTTGAGTCACCTCCGTTAAATTTTTGGATCATTTCTCGGCATCAATCAACACGGCGGAGTTTTTGAGCCTCGGTCAAATTATGCGGTATCCAGCGGGCACAAAGCTTCCTGACCGCTAAATGTTCATGGAGGATTTTGTGCACTTGACTCATACCTATGCCTAGACTTGTCCGAATCTGCTGATAGGTCACTCTTTTGTCAGTCTCTATCATACGCCGCACAACACTGATATTATCTTCAGTCGTCGCTGTAGAAGGCCATCCCTCACGCAAATCATCGGTGAGATTAGTTCGACCACGTTTGAATTCATTAAACCAGTTGTAAACTGTGGCACGAGATGGGGCTTCATCGTGAAAAGCCAATCGAAGTCTATCATAACTTTCTTGTTGACTTATATGACATCGAAAGTCATAAAAAATCATTGCACGAAAATTTTCTCGGCTTAAATTCATTCTGACGTGCACAGACAATTTTCAATTTGCCGCCAAATCGTAAAACAAATGACAAATGAATGAAATGTATACTCAATATTATTGGTAAAGAGTTCTATTTTCAAAATTTAAACTTATTTTTTTAATATAATGCTTTTAAGTTGCCAGTTCTAAAAACTTTCAGTTTGACCCTCGTAAAACCCACTTTACAGGCAACCATTTTTTTTGTAATCATTAATCTTAGTATTCCTAAGAAAGTGTTCATTATCCAGCGGTACCGAAACTGCGCATCACGCGGGATTATTTTGCGCTAACATATTATGTATGACCATGTTCCACTTATTATTGGTCTCATCTTACAAAGGTTTAAAGATCACTGGATGTGTACATTTTTAGATAAATATATAAAAATTTCAACAGAACGATATTCGGAACCCACTCGGAGAGTACTAATTATTATTGTTTTTGTGTTCTGACAAGGCAAAGCGCGGTGTTGACTTCTACCACTCAACACTCACTGTTTCGAAAAATAGAAAATGGAGAAACGAAGTATCTTACCGTCTCAACACTAGACTACAAAGGGTTTACATTCAGATGCTGTCCACGCTATGATAACTCCAATTTTAATATTTGAAATATTCTACCAATTTCGTGAAATGTATGAATCTTCCTATATAAATGTAATTTCTAATTTAATATCCTTTTAAAACATTTAACTCAGTATATTTTATCTAAGCAAAGTGTTAAAATAGATACTGTTCAATTAAAATTTCAGATGGTTAGACAGTTTGATTAGTAGCTTAGTTTTTGTTACATAATCAATCCTCTGAACTTAGTTTAAAAGAGAATAGTTGAACTTTCATACATATCATTGTATAAGTTACATATATATGATAGTTTTTTTCTCTCTTAATTATTTATTGTGTACTAAATAATTTGTTTACATTGCATCGGAACATTTCATTTTATAATTATTATATATAAAATATATAAGATATAAAGGGATGGAAATAGTTCAGTTATAGAAAAAACTTAAAATCGAGTTCAGTGAATGAGAAAAAAATAATTAAACATTAATAAACTCTTATACTCATTTATTTCTCTTAGTTATAAATTGATATGTACGTTGCTTGTAATAGATACAAATATGATTCAATAGAGCTATGTAGAACAAGGAAATATTAATTTTCGTATAACATGCATTGAAAAAACTGTTTTACAATCCATATACATAAGGTTCTGTATTATTATATGACGATATTCGATACATAGTCAAATATTAAACTTCTTGATATATGCATTCAGTCCTGGGAACTCGAGTGCCAAGAGTTCTTCTAAGCGCTCGAACCTATTTTCTATTCTTTTATAGACGCGTGTATCAATTTACATATTGATAGATAAAATATTATATGAATTTAGGTACTTTGACTGATTGAATTGTACAAATACAAATATATAGTGTTGCATGAAAACAATTATTGCTTAAAGCGATGTCTTCGAGAGATTGGATGTCGAATAATATATATATATATATATATATATATATATATATATATATATATATATATAATATATATATATATATATATATATATATATATATATATATATATATATATATATATATATATATATATATAGATATATATATATATATATATATAGTATATATAATATATATATATATATATATATATATATAATATATATATATATATCTATATATATATATATATATATATATATATATATATATATATATATATATATATATAATATATATATATATATATATATATATATATATATATATATATATATCTATATATATATATATATATAATATATATATAATATATTATATATATATATATATATATATATATATATATATTTACAATTATACTCGTGCCTCGTCCTCGAGATTAGTAATATACACTTGTAGTACCACATACAATGTCGCCACTCACGCACTTAGTTTGTCTATGTTTTTTTTTTTTTTTTTTTTTTTTTGTAGGGTATGTCAGTTTTCCTTTGTTACCGATACACCGTCAATACCTCATTCACATTTTAGTGCTTCGCCAGTCCGCACGTATTCGCGCAGTTATTAGAAAAAGTGTTATTCTATTAAAGTTTCGCTTTTGTAAAGAAAGAATTAAGGAAGTTAGAAAAGAAGATAAAGCAAAGGAGTCGCATATCATCATCAAGTTCGGAATTCTCGACAGGAACCACAAGGTATAGTTATAATTTTCTTAAGGTTAACGTATCAACGAATCGAGTTGTTACTTACCTGTAAATCATTCGAGACTCACGTCACAACGATTCGTATAGTTATAATTTTTACATACGTATCGTATAATTATAATTTTTATATACGTAACGTATAGTTATAATTTTCTTAAGGTTTACGTATCAACGAATCGAGTTGTTGCTTACCTGTAAATCATTTGAGACTCACGTCACAACGATTCGTATAGTTATAATTTTTACGTACGTATCGTATAGTTATAATTTTACATACGTAACGTATAGTTACAATTGTTCTTAAGGTTTACGTATCAACGAATCGAGTTGTTACTTACCTGGAAATCGTTATAGACTCACGTCACAACGATTCGAGGTGTGACTTGTCTTTAGGACTTTGCTAGCGTTTGTTTTGGTTGACACACGTTTTAGTGAGAGTTTATGTTAAATTGGTAAATTTTTTTAAGTTAAATAGTGGAAACAATATATAATTGTGTAAAAAGATCCGTAGTAATAAGGGTATTTGTTATAGTAAGGGTTTGTGTTGTTCTTTAGCTTAAGTTAGAAGTAGGAATCTAGTTTTTATAGGTTAGTTTAAGAAAAATGGAACCTGATCCTCCAACTGACCCTCCAGATCCTGGGGGACAAACAATTTCCCGTAAAAGACAAGGTGAGGAGACAACTGGTCAAGAAATGCGAAAAAAACTATCGTTAATCCATTAACAGCCACACCTTCCATCCAAAATGTCTGGGTTCACCCATCTATGACTGAAGCCCCTAAATCTTACATTAGTTCAGACAAAGGACCTTTTATAGATGTATGTGTCTAGGGAAACTCCTGATCCCTCTGCAGGAACCTCCATAAGGGCCATCAAGTTTGGTCAATTTCTTCACACTAACAAAATTAATGATATTGTTAATGATGGAGTAAAAAATGTGGGTCGCAATAAAATCAGTGTCCAATTTACATCTGCTGAAGCAGCTAACAAATTTCTAGTTAATCCTGTCCTTAGTCTATGTAAATATGTTTGCATCATCCCAACATTAATATCACAAGGATGGGAATTGTAAAAAGGAGTTCCCGTTGAATGGTCGTTGGAAGAGTTTGTTGGCTCTCTGGAATTTCCCTCTGCATGTGGGGAGGTGATAAAAGCAAGACGTATGAACAGGAAGAATGTGAGTGAGGGTGTGATTACATGGGTCCCGACCCAGTCAGTGGTAATTACATTCCGAGGTCAGCAATTGCCTGAAAGAGTTTATTCACTATAAGTCTGTCCTACAAGTCGAACTGTATACATATCCAACAATCCAGTGCCTCAAGTGTTGTCGTTTTGGTCATGTAAAAGCACAGTGTCGATCGATGCAAGATGCTACAAGTGTTCCCAGTCTCATACTGGCGATACATGTGACATCCCAAAGGACACTTCAACTTGCATCCATTGTTCGTCAAAACATTTTGCTATTGATAAGGGGTGTCCTGAGTCATGAGGCAACAAACATAAAATCAATTATGTCGCAGAGTGTATCTCTTATATGGAAGCATCTTCCCGTTTCCCAACAGTCCAGCGTTCCTATGCAGATATTGCTAAGGAAATGTTTACCCCTCTGTCTTCACAAACCTTCAGACCCCTCAAACTAGAATCCCTGCAAGTCCTACCAAGTCTTACCGTAAGACAGTATTCCAAGTTCCCCGTCCCCGCGCACCTGCAGCGAAGGGGTATGATAGACAAGCTCACCAAGCCATTATAAAATAACTCTTCCTTTCCCTTCCCAATGGTTGTGCCCTTAATCAGGGTTCAGACAGTTTCAACTGAGTCACGAAAAGACTTGTTGGTTGCTCTGACTGAGACCTTGGTCAGCATAATCTCCACTGCTGATGAACCTCCCTATACCGTCCAACGTGCCCAGAATTTACTCAAATCTTCCAAATCATTAACAATGGCGTCACTAAGCTTCCTGCAGTGGAATAGTAGTAGTGTTCGTGCTAAAAAGCATGAATTACTGCGTATTATTTCCCTGTATGATCCCGTCATTATTGCCCTCTCGGAAACATGGTTGGTGCCAGACTCCCCGTTTAGGGTGTCGGGTTTTGCCTGTTTGAGGGAGGACAGAAGTGACGGGTATGGAGGTAGTGCCTATCCTCATCCAGCACTCCTCTCCTTATTCTCTTATCCTTCTTCCACCTCACAGTCAACAGATTAATGCTGTTGCTGTGAGGGCCTTTGATATCTCCTTCCTCTCTGTATATATTCCTCATCCCTCCACTTCCCTCTTCCTTGAGCTTAGGTCTATAATCTCTTCGCTTCCTAGCCCTGTACTGGTCCTGGGAGACTTTAACACTCATCACACAACTGTGGGGGGTGTATTACTGTGATGGATTTTCTCCTTCGTGCTGGACTTGATTGATGATGCTAATCTTTGCATTCTCAATGATGGTTTCTCCGACTCGTAGGGTTAATCCTAATCAGGATCCGAGGACTGCAGTTGACCTGTCCTTATCTTCCCCATCGCTTGCTTCTCAACTATCATGGTCTGTTCTCCCTTCCACCCATGGTAGTGATCATTTCCCCATCCTTCTTTCTATGTTTTAATAGAAATCCTTCAGCAGTTCCTTCTTCACTTCATAAATATAATTTAAAAAAAGCTGACTGGAAAGAGTACGCAGACTCTGTGGATTGCATGTTGGGCAATCTTCCTGAGTCTGGTAATTATGAGAACATCATTCTTTGCTATGATCGGTTTATCTCTGTCATTACATCTGCAGCTGACTTACATATTCCCAAAACACGCTCCATCAAAATCGGATGCATTTCAATCCTTGGTGGGATCAGGAATGCCTCTGATTTTGTCAATCGGCGAACATCTGCCGAGGCGTCATACACGGCCTGTATGACGATGGAGAATTACAATGAGTACAAAACGCAGTGATGCAAGGTTTAGAAAATGTATTTGGAAAAAGAAGAAACTGGTTGGGTTCTTTTTTGTGAATCCTAATCCCCGCTCCCCTTCTTCAATTGTCTGGACAAACATTAGGAGATTTCGCAGGCTCTTAACAATATCATTAGCCCTAACTCAATAATCCTTCCCTTTGGCTTAATGATTTTGCTAACAAATTGGCTCCTCCATCTGCCCCCTCCCGTGACCTGTTATAAACACGCCTGTTGAATCTTCAGAGGAAATGGATTCCCCATTTTCCTTTGAGGAACTCGAAAATGTGCTGGCGGATTTAAAGGACACCAGTCCTGGTGAAGATGGTGTGCCCTATTCATTGATTGCCAAATTGAGTGAAAATTCTAAGCTTTTATTTTTTAAAATTTTGGCTAATGATATATTTAAGTCAGGCAATATCCCCAATACTTGGAAATCTCAAATAATCATTCCTATCCTCAAACCTGGAAAAAGTCCCTCTGACTCTAATTCCTATAGACCCATTGCCTTAGCATCCACATTATCAAAAAATTTTTGAACGGCTTTTGAAGAACCGTCTGGAATGGATAGTGGAAAGTAGAAACATCTTAGCGCCCTCTCATTTTGGCTTTAGAAAGGGCTTAAGTACTATTGATAGTCTCAGCGTTTTTACTACAGACATTCGACGAGCTTTTGCTAAAGGTGAGTATTTAGTTGGTGTTTTTCTGGATGTTGCATCAGCATATGACAATGTTCTTCTTCCGGTACTCAGGCAGAAACTGCATCAGCTGAGTATTCCGCCGAGGATGACTCATTACATATGTAATTTGCTCACCGGTAGAACGGTATCTGTGAAACATCCGCTTCTTACTGTACCTCCCAGACTTGTCTGGAAGGGGCTGCCTCAAGGTTCAGCTCTTAGTCCTCTGTTATATAATATATATACACATGACCTCGAATTGTCTGTTAATGACTTTTGTAACATTCTTCAGTACGCTGACGACATCGTCCTCTATTAGAGTTCAAAGTCAATGGAGGACATTTCTTATCGTCTGAACGCTGCTTTGCACTATCTAAACCAGTGGCTCTCTGGACATGGCCTGGCGCTATCTGTGGAAAAGTGCCAAGTGGTAGTGTTTACCCCAAAAAAAGAATATTCCAAAATTTTCCCAAAAATTTAGTGAGAATATTCCCATACGGATTACAGAAAAAGTAAAAATTTCCCAGGCATGATACTCGACAAAAGACTGAACGAATTGCCCATGCTGAATATATCAGCAAAAAATGTGAAAAGGCATCAATGCTTTAAGAGCTGTGTCTGGTGTGTGGTGGGGTGCGCACCCTTATTCTCAAAAACTGCTGTACAATGCTATAATCCGTATCATATTGACTACGGGTTATTCGTTTTAGACCCCTTTAACAAAGTAGCTACAGAAAAAGTGAATCGTATACAACATAAGTGCCTACGGATTATTATAGGTGCAATGAAGTCTTCTCCCACCAATGCTCTACAAGTGGAGTGTGTGGACCTCCTTTTCCTATCCGTCGACAATTCCTCTCTGATAAATTTGTTAGTAAAATGTTACAGCTGTCCTCCCATCCTTTAAGGTCTAAGTTATCTAAATTATGTGAACTTATTCCTCGTGGCAAGCCTTTACCTTACTTGCTGGATAGCTTCCTTAGGCTAAACCCCCCTCCCTCACCCCTTGTCTTCCTTTCCATCAAACCCCTTATTCCGTACACCTTATAACGCTCTTGTCCATTCTCCGCATGTCATCACAAATATTGGCCTTACCAAGGGAGATCCTTGCATCAACACCAAATTTCAAGAGCTGGTTAATGAAAAATGGTTAAATCAGGGCCTCATCTTCACAGATGCCTCAAAGCTTTCGAAGGAGAGCTGTGTTGGTGCAGCTTGCTGGATCCCAAAATTCAAATTATTTTACAATTTAAATGTCCCCCCGAATCGTCAGTGTTTACAGGTGAGGCTGTTGCTTTGTTTCAATCAGTCCTGTTTGCACAATCCCATGACTTTAAACATACGGTTATTTTTACGGACTCGTTAAGCTTCTTCATGACGTTGAAGGGAAACCCGTTTCATAGTAGATTAAGATCTTCAATTGTTTTAAGGATTCGTGAAGAATTGTACTCATGTCACCTAAAGGGCTTGGACGTTACTCTCGTGTGGATTCCAGGTCACTCTGGAATTAGTGGGAATGAATCTGCAGACTCTTGTGCCAAATTAGCCATCCAGTGTGGTACTCTTTACCACTTTTATAACTCTGCCAGGATCTGCTCGCGCTGGCAGATATCCATCTTTATAAGACCTGGAATAATTTCTGGGATAATTCAAAATCAGTTAAAGGTAAGTACTATGCCCTAATTCAACCTAATATTCCAAAGCGACCGTGGTTTTTTTACTCAAAATATATTGATCGGAGGATTCTATCAACAATATGCCGTTTACGTCTTGGACATGCGTGTACGCCTGTGCATTTGGCTAAGATCAGGGTCAGGGACCATTCGCTGTGTGAATGTGGCCTTGACGATGGCTCTCCTTCTCATATCCTTTTCTCTTGTCCTAAGTTAACTCGTCCCTTGTATGATATTCTTCCCAACAAAGTTCCTCGCCCTCTTAATGTTCAGTGTTTTGTTAATGTTTGTGTTTAGTCCTTTATGTAAATTTCTATGTAAATACATTAAGTATAATAAAATTAGATTATAAACTAACACCCATGTAAAATATGTTTATTTAGTACTAACCCAATGTATTATGTGTATATACTGTAATTCTTACAGATTAAAATTTTTTTTAGGTGAAGGATTTTTTATTGGATCTCTTTTTACATGCATTCTATTATTGTGTGAAGCTTATTTTCTTTTTTCACCGTATATTCTCCTTCGTGTATTCTCCAAACAACGTGACATTGGCGAAGTGATTTGTGCTCAACTGGCACGCTCGGAACGCCATTACTGTAGAACAGAACAGAACCCGAACAGACTTGTCTTTATAATTAATGTGGGTTCACAATACAGCGCTTTGAGATGTATCTTACCCGTCATTATCGCATTACAATATGATTATTTAATGCCTAATTACTTGACCTACTTATTGTCCATTGTCTGTTCGTACATTTATTAGTATAAACTAGACACAATAATACATTAATGTGGGTAGGTAGTAATAGCCGGAATATAAAATTCCATGTGACCTAATTGAATCTGAATTTATCGGGAAAATTTTATAAGGGAAACCGAGCCCGATGCGAATATGTCATCTGACATTATTGAGTCGCAAACTGATGCCGAGGAGGTGACGATGCCGGAGGCAACGCAGTTGATGCCCCCGCCCGTTACAACATCGATACTGCCCTCTGTCGTCACGGCTGTGGTCACCTTGGATATTTTGAGAGCAGATCCCTGCTGATTGATACTGATCAAAATGCTGTGGAAATAATATTCAAAGGATTTTGGGAATATGATATGCACATATTGTCACTTCGAGGCTAGACAAGGAATTAAGTAAAGAACTTCTCGAAAAGTATTTACCGCCTGGCAATTGTGCTTTTATAGATGCCCTGTCTTAAACCCGAAATAAAAACTGCCGGACAGCTATTGTTTTTAAGAGGGGTAAGGCTTTTTTGTAAACAAAAGCAGACGCATCTGCAATTCCTCAGTCAGTGAGGCAATCAC
>JAZFAU010001116.1:0-22877 GCA_037178615.1 Dione vanillae
CGATACGAGCTGTCACAGCAAATCCTGCCCAAACTTCTTCGTTTATATGCGGTATGTATTCCGGGGGACGCGAAAGTCGTACTCGTATCCGGGTAGCTCTGGTGTGTAAGTGAGAGGTACTCCGACCGCCTGGAAAAATGTATTTCAATTCAAACAATGTACTAAATGTGATTGTCGTACAGTTTTTATATGATTTTAAAATATTTTGAAGATATTAAAATCACAATTTGTTTGTACTTCTCAAACGATAGGCTTGTTAAATATTGCTTAATTCTGATATTTAGTGATAGAATGATGGGCTTATGCATAAATGTTTTCTATCAATGCCACGAAGTTTGCTAGATATGCTATAGTTTTGAATTAAAATTATTTTTTTGTCGTAAAAACGATATTTTGTTTAAATGCTGCTTAAAAGGAACGTATGGTCTAGTAGTTCGAGCATTTGCACAGCTTCGGACAGCTGTGAAAGCGCGTGACGTTGAATGTTTTATTGTTTTTGTAATAATATTTAATGAATGTAAATTACACTATAGAATATATCAGACTATGAAATATACCTGGCCATAATCTTGAGCGCTGCCTGAATCACCATACAACGCTAGATTGCTATTTCCAACCATATAGTAGTCAGCTTTGTCCAATTTCTTCGCGTCCATTGCGGCTCCCATCGCAGCCCCCACTACATGCAACTCTGCAGCATTTTCTGGCAGTGATGCGTTTCCGTAAGCAAATAGAACATAATTGCCATAACTATGAACGTTTTGATAAACCTCCATTCGACTAAGATGCTCGTACAAAATATCTCTTACGTAACCAGTTTCCGGTTCTGAAAAAGCGTGAGTTCCGGGGTAGACGTCGGAGCAAGGATTTGAAGATACGCCTAGAGTATTAAAGTCGATGTCAAAGTTGCGATTAGCGTCTACACCCCAGCATGTAGTGCTCACTTCCGGATTGTATGATCTGGTGCGCCGCCACAACCGATCCTGTAGATAATAAAATTAATTCAAGATAAATTATTAGATTGTATTTATTTAAATATTTTAGTAAGGAAAAAATGTAAAAATTGATATTCATATATTTATTTTATTTATATATATGTATCTTTTAGCTTCACGGTTTATGCTGCTCATTGCTCGTTAGACAGACGGAACCACGGGAATCCAGTGTTATGACACACTGTTCCTAGCTTTCCGCCTTTTGGAGTTGCGGAACTCAATGTTATATTTGCCTAGCAAAAAAATGGAATTACAAAATATATCTTCCCCGAATGGGAATCGAACCCACAAATCGCGCTTTCAAGCAGACGATATATAGTCACAGTAGCTATTACACGTTTTGCCAATTTGAGAAACAAAGAATAGAATTTAATAATATCAATGAAATTATATACCAGAATGGTATATTTTTTATTGATATTATTAAATTCTATTTATATATATATAATATATATATCTAGATATATATATTATATATATATATATATATATATATATATATATTATATATATAATATATATATATATATATATATATATATATATATATATATATATATATATTATATATATATATATATATATATATATATATATATATATATATATATATATATATAGTACACTTACATCAGTATGTGAATATTCATATCCATCAGGATTCACAAGTGGCAAGACAATCCAGTCAATATTCTCCAAGAGATCTTTATCTTCTTCTCTCAAATCTTCAACCAAACGATGAATGACATAGAGGGCCACTGGTACTGTCACCCATTCTCTAGCATGAGTGGCTGCGTCAACGTAATAAATAGGTTTGTTGGTGTCCGTAAAATTGGACGTGGATATCTGGAGAGATAAAAAGACTACATGTCCCTTATTTACTTCGTTAACCACATTCTACGTATTTAAACAAGTTAAGTAGATTTACAACGACCATTAAATATGACTCTGAGTAAAATTAAAATCATTCTTGGTGTTTCTGGCAACTCTTTCTTTCGATAATTCAAAAATGCTTGTAAACATTATTTGAATAAAGCATATGTATATAGCTTAACATATTTTAGGGATGGTAAAGTTACAAAAAGCGCGCGCAAACGTTTTTCCAACAAATCCAATTGGCTAACGTGTAGAATTTGTTCAATCAATTATCAATTGGACTATTCAAGTTCAAACGTCAGCTATATTTTTCACCAATCGGACTTTACTTTCGCTGGTTATTTAAACGGCACAAAAGTTCCGATTCTTGGTATCACTCATCTCTCAAACTAACCTAAAAAAACTCATCTCATCTCTAAATCTCATCTTTTTAAGTGTGCATAATGAAAACCCTTCCGCAAATAATCCGATTTAACAAAATAAGTCTATACTATTAATAATACTCTGTACTAGTTCTAGTATTTAACTGTAAAATTGTTACTATATATGTATATAGCTATAATATAATACCTTGACATATTTTACAGGTCTTCCTTCAAAGCTGGGTCCAGCGTTTACTAATGTCACCAGATTGGGATATTCGCTGGCCACTCTTTCTAAATATTGGTCAACCTATACATAAGATATGTAATTATACAGTATTATAACGAATTTGTAAAGCAAAATAAATTGATATGAGAGTAAATTGGTTGTTAAATAAAAGGATATACGTTGATGATGTTGTTGATACTAATGTGTAATAATTATCGTCTAAGTCTCAATGTCGGTGGGATAACGGACCTGATACTTTGAAAAGAATGAAATGCAAGTAATAAGTATTAATATATTTGTAAGTATTATTTACCTCAGCATATCTCGGGTAGTCTGAGAATGGTTGTTTACTAGATCTGCCTTGGTGCCAACGCTGCAAGTGTAAATCTGACTCCTTGAGAGCCCTACAATAAAAATATTGGTATAATTAATATGGAAATAAGAATGTCGTACATTATAAATTTTATTAGTTTGTATTGTAATCCAATTGCATCTTATGATAATAGTCAAAATATTCAGCAGCTACTCTTACCAAGGACATTTAGAAAAAGATGCAACATTCAATGGACTATTTTGAAATTATTATAAGCTATAGCTAGAATGGAATTGAAGTTAACTGTACATTACAACATATCCGAATCTATTCAGAAAGTCCGCGGGAAATTGTGTTAGGAGATTTTAATGCTTACATAACCGAGAATCAAAGTAATACTACATAGCCTACTTATAATTTATAGTACTGTTTAGCAATTCCTTTAAAGTTTCCAAAAAGTTATTATAAATAATACCTCTAATTAAACACGATTTCTTTGATATTTAGTGTTTCTTGATGAAATCAAAGAATATTCTTCCTCAAAAACTTCTTAGAAACATATAATGTATGTCGATATACATATTTTTAATTTTTTAAGAGATTTAAGATAAAACAGCTGACTAAGTTAGTTGCTTTTCCTTTTTTTATAAAAGAGTTAATCTTTAAATAAATACACATTAAAAATATAACAAATGAAATCCTAAAAATTACGATTATTAGTGCGACAATGATGCCGTGGACAATAAGGACCCTTATAAAGATCATAGATATGTATATCTTTATGATAAGTCTACAGGAAATAATAAATGGACAGGCATTTTTCCGTGTTAAAAAGACTTTGCTGTATTTAAAATGGCGGTGAGGCCTAACACGTCCTTTGAAATATGCACAGGGCTTTTATTTGAGTTGGCAAACCTTATTTTTTTGCCTAGCAGCCAAGAAATGGATTTAATAAAGATTTTCAGGATTTAATATACTTTGCAATTTTGAATAAATACGGAGTGATAAATCACTCAGTGTGCTAGTTTTATTGCAACTTTACTTTATAACATATTAATTTTTATATATTATATCTACATATCATATGGTTTTTGTTATCTTAATCAATAATAATATTGCTTAATCTATAAATGTCTGTAGATAGCTATATTGTACATATTATAGCACCTAATCAATATACTATTATACTATATCAATAAACAACAAGAACTGTACACAAGAATTTTAATAGGTACTTGATATACTACAAATTATTTGAATCTTTTGGATATTTAATAATGGAGTTTTAGATTATTTCTGTCTCAAACTGAAAAGTGTAGAATATTTCTACAACATTTCAATCGACTTCAAAGTTGGCGAAAGGAGTTGAGTAGTTCTATGTTAGTCAACTATGTTTATTTTTTTTGGGAATTCTACCTCAAAAAAATCAACACCCTTACAGAATCAATATGTTGTTTATTTATCTTTATGTCGGTCGTTGAGAGATCGAGACGTCCAAGAGGTCCTTTCCAAATTAAGAGAAAAAATCAAATTGAAATTAATATCAATTATATACTTCTATGACTTCTTAAATCATATTAAAAACAAAGTAACATATAAAGTTAACGCAATCAAAAGATATGAGTGTTTATGTTTAATTCTTTTGCATTCTGCATAAAAATCTACCATTATAATTAAGATTTTTTTATTTTATACTACGGGTACTATTAAAATATAATTATAAAGGTAAAATAATTGTTCAAAAATGACGAGTAGTTAGAGCGTTTACCCTTTACCCTTAATAAATACATATTTTTATATATATATATATATATATATATATATATATATATATATATATATATATATATATATATATATATATATATATATATATATATATATATATATATATATATATATAACCTTTTCAACTTTAAGCACATGACCCTTTCTATCAAAACTATTATTTTAGAAAAGTTTCCTTCAAACAAAAATTGTCTTTTACTATACTTACTTAGCCACATCAGCGAGATAAACATAGTGCTTTGCATCTCTCTCACTTATATATATATATATATATATATATATATATATATATATATATATATATATATATATATATATATATATTATATATATATATATATATATATATATATATATATATATATATATATATATATATATATATATATATATATATATATATATATATATATATATATATATATTATATATATATATATATTATATATATATATATATATATATATATATATATATATATATATATATATATATATATATATATATATATATATATATATATATATATATATATATATATATATATATATATATATATATATATATATATATATATATATATAATATATATATATATATATATATATATATATATATATATATATATATATATATATATATATATATATATATATAACCTTTTCAACTTCAAGCACATGACCCTTTCTATCAAAACTATTATTTTAGAAAAGTTTCCTTCAAACAAAAATTGTCTTTTACTATACTTACTTAGCCACATCAGCGAGATAAACATAGTGCTTTGCATCTCTCTCACTTAACATATCTATAAACTGTTGTTTGTTCTCTGGTGACACCATCACGTGGGCATCTCTTACTTCAACAGCGCCATGATTCCAAATATCAAGATTTAATTTGGTCTGAAGGTCAAGCAGGAGACGTTGGTCTGATGAATCCCGCAAATGGACACCGAATACAGAATATCTGCGATTAAGGAATTAAGAATAATTTATGTAATTATTATTTTAATTCTTTTTAAATAAGTTAGAGTTATGAGTAAATTAAACATTTCTTCGTACAGTTCTGTAGGTACTATCCAGTCGAAATGTTGAGACGAGGTCAAGACAACACTAATATAATACGTTTGATACATTATTTTGTTAATTATGATGACAAAATATGATTTAGATTGTATATATTATTTATTATACACAATTGTGTCTTAATTATATTTATGTTAGTAATATACATATAAATACTTACTTTTATAAAACAAAAAGAAGATATTTTTATTACATATATATGTATATTCATAGCAATTTACGCTTATAGAAAGCACTAGCCTTAATTTGTATCTGTTTCTGTTATAGTTAGAAAATTTTAACAGTAGAGTATATATATATATATATATATATATATATATATATATATATATATATTATATATATATATATATATATATATATATATATATATATATATATATATATATATATATATATATATATATATATATATATATATATATATATATTATATATATATATATATATATATATATATATATATATATATATATATATATATATGTATAGTACTATAGTTACTTATAAATTTTCCACTTATATGCTTCATTATTCATATAACATAAACATAATGGTAATGTAATTTTACAACATATTATGAAAATGACATACCCACTGTATATATCATGATTTGCAGCCAAAGCTGAAACAAATGACGCACTGAAAACTAATAGCAGCGCCCGCATTGCTAACTCCATTGACACACTAAAGTGGTATAAACGATCACATTCAATATCGTTATCTTATTAGGTGTATCTTTGAATTATTTTATCAAATTAGGTGTAAGTTTTATCTTTACCTATATTTTTATTATTTTCAGTGTTAATATACATAAAGGATAGAAAAATATTTTAAGATTAAAAGTATTTTTATATATAAATTTTAGATGGTTAAGTTAAATTTAGAAAACAAATTTACATAAAACATGTATAACTATTTTATATTTATAAAAAAAGTTTTGAAATTTGAACACAGGGGAATTTGAAACCGCGTCTCATGAAAAGCGTCCAAGCGCTCTGACTACTAAGCCATGCGTTCTTGGAACCGATGTGAATGACGTTCTTTCAAAATACAAGAAAATAGTGCATAAGTACAGAAAAAATCAGCTCATAAATAATTTTAAATTGAGCATTTATTTGGAATTAATTGTTATTAATTCTCGCTCGATACTGTAAGTTAGCGATACGCGCTGTAACAGCGATGCCGTCCCAAGTCTCCTCGTTTATCTGGTTGATGTACTGCGGAGGGACGCGGAAGTCATACTCGTAGCCGGGTAGCTCTAGGGTAAAGGAAAGTGGAACTCCGGCCGCCTGAAAAAAATATGAATAGCTTATTCACATTTGTTTATTTTCAAACTTTGCTTAATTTTATTGTATAAAAGGCTACTGATTTTATATATATGTTTCTAAAGTCTTAAATTACTTTCAAAAACACAAAAATAATGCTTTTTTAAGGCCGTTTTCATTTTCAGGGCTTACTGCCATAAGTCTTGGAGCGCTTCCAGAAGTACAATACACGCAGCAAACCACTGTTTCCAATTAAATAATAACCAACTTGGTCCAATTTCTGTCGATCCATTGCGCACCCATCGTGCACCTAATAGATGCAGTTCCGCGGATTCGCGGTAGAGTTCCATTTCCATGATGTGGCGAACAGAACGTATTTCCATAGATGTGAATATTTTGATTATATTTGCATTCGAATAAGATTATATGGTATAATGTCTCTGACGTATCTCGTCTCGGGCTCAGAGAATGCTTGAGGTCCCGGATAGGGTTGGAAACAAGGATCTGAAGAAAACTAGATCGTTGGGGAAGTTGGCGTCAAATTGCGGGGGGGACCGATTGGGCGCAGCCTCCCCCGCGCCCCCCGCGCGCACCCTCCCAGACCCCCAGGCGCCTCGCCCTCCCCCTCCCCCACCCCGTCTTCCGACACCCCAGCATTCTGTGCTTATTCTGGATAGTATGATCTGGTGCGGCGCCAACAACGATATATTTAATCAAAATAAAAAAAAATCTATAAATTATAAATTTTTTTATTTAAATATTTAAGTTTCAAAATTAAGCGGGATAAAAGCATGAAGACAAAAAAAATATTATTTCAGGGAGTTTTTGTCATAGAGACACCACAAAATATTCATGCTGATACTTGAATAGGGCAGAGGCCGTAGGATTACGGTTGGATACTTAAAAAAAATTATCAATGTAAAGCATAATAACACAACCCACTCTAAACGTCTATATTGTGGGAAGACTCCCAGAGTACTTATTATATTACTAAAAAGATATATTTTTTTTTTGCTTCACACTTTTATCCATGCAAGGTCCGGCATACAGGGTAGGAGAGTAGATAGGAAAATAGGAGCCTAGGGTAAAGAACTCCGTTGCTTAGTCCCTGATTTCTCCATCTTTTCGAGGCCATGCGGGCTGAGTGGCGAAAAATCAACGAAAGCGCGATTTTGGCTTAGTTTGCCAGAGAGAAGAAAAAGGAAATAGAAAAATCTATCTTCCCCGACCGACTTAGAGAAATCGAACAAGAAACCGTTCGCGCCAGACGAGTTGCGCCTCTGCGCCACGACAGGTCCACAAGATATAATATAAAAATAGAAATGTAAACAATCCACTTACATCGGTTAGTGTATTTCATATCAATCCGGGATTGAAATAGGATGCACCGATCCACTCACTATTCTTAATCGGTATCTGTCATTTCTCTCAGATCCTCTACCCAACTAATGAACGACGTCCGTAGAGAGCTACGGGCACAGTCACCCACCTATAGCGTGAATAGCTCGTCACTATAGTAAACTGGCTTGTTGGTGTCTGTGAAGTTAGACGGGATATCTGAATAGAGAGGAAAATAAAAATGACTATGATTTATGGATCTAAAATCATTTAAAATGACTTTATTAATGAGCTTTTTCATTGCTTAGAGACGTTATATTATAGCGCTCTGGAAATATCTTAATAGATACAAATAATTTTGGTTTGATGCTTGGACTTCAAGTATGCATACCACGGGATCAGAAGATTTGTTATGTAGTTTTTATAATCCTTGAATTAAAATTTCTACCTATCTATTTATTAAAATATACTTAAATGAGTGGTTGTAAAATACTTTTAAGTCGTCGAATAAAGGTGTCCTACTACGAGTTGTGAAGGACTTCTGTTGGTAAGAGCGGCAAGAAAAGCTTTTTTAAAATATAAATATTGGAATTGTATTTTAAATTACATGTGGTAAGGTCTTGCAAAAAAAAAAATTCAAAAAAAAAAAGTTCAAAACTATGTAAAAACGGAGAAAATAGACAACACTTCTGGCTAGTATAATAATATTTAAATAAGTGATACCTTTATGTTACTTCACAGGTCTACCTCAAACAGGTCCAGCGTTCACAATCGTCACCAGCTTAGGACTATTGACTAGTAATCCTTCCCTATATTGGTCAACCTGAAAATTGATTATTTGAAATAAATACAGAATAAGTATCAAAGTGGACACTTAGATTAATTCATAGGTATAAGGAAAAGAGAAAAAATAGAAAATTTACCGAAAATAGTATAAAAAAACAAACAAAGATAAAATTAAAATATTTTTAAGTTGTATTAAAGCACTTTGTAAAGAAAGAAAACTGTGAATACCTCAGGTTATCTCGGGTATTCAGGGAAAATGGTTACAAGTCTACTTGATCTGCTTTGCTGCCACCGTTGTAAGTCCCAAGTCTGACCCCTCAGGGGGAATCTATAAAAAAGTTGTAAAGGATTATAAGTATATTATAAGAAGATAGAATAACGCGCTTATACTTGTAAATAGTATATTTCAAGACCAATTTATGGCCTGAACAGACCATAGATTATATGTTACAACAAAAGTAGCGAACAGAAAAATCTTCACCAATAGATAATGTTAGGTTGCTGGCCTATATGAACAAACTATTAGTATTAGGACAGTCCTAATGCAGATGCGTCTGCTGTAAAGGCGACGGGTTGTAAGTCGATTACCACGTCAAAGAATTGATTATTTCATTTTCGTGCCCTGGAACATCTAATACGCATGCTTTAAATTATAAGTCAGAGTGGGCTAAATGTTCTACATGAGGTCTCCTTTTTCAAAAGAAAAACAGACAATATAATAAACTTTAGTAGAAGTGTAGTTAATTGATGGATACAAAATTAGTTTGACTGAATCTTGAACGTATACTGAGGATATTTTCCTTCCCTTAATAACACTCTTCAATTGGTAAGAATTCTGTTTTTTGCCGCCATTTGTATATTCGCCATTCAACGGTGCGGTGGACTCGGACTTGACATAACTTTTTTTCTTTGAGCAAACACGACTTAAAATGGTTGAAATTAAATTATCTTACTATACTTATATGGAATAATGCGTGTACGTGGAAAAAAAAGTTTGAGCAAGACGGCTGAAAAACTTGGATAAAAAAACAAAAAAATATTTTTCTCTTAAATCGAGTATCAATAACTCGATCTTAGATATTCTAGTTTTCTTATTACTTTAGGGCTATACGTATCCTATAACAAAAGTTCATTCAATCAATAGAGCCCTAAGATGTGAGGTTTAACCAGACGTTCTTTTTTTTAGTAGTGTTTTTCCTAAACGTATACTTATGATTTCATAAGAAGGAATTTAAGGACGATTTTAGAAGTCACAATCACATGGACATAGTAACACGTGTGTGGGAATGTTGTAAATTAAAGAATTTACTGTCATTGTAACTATTTGTATCTTATCTTGGCACCTTTAACATAATTTTGTATTCTTTTATTTCTATTCATTCGCGGATTAACTATTTCGTCAAATAAAAATATAATATTTTAATGGTGTTAAGTATTTTTTTTTAGCATTAGTTAATCCTATTCGTCACAGGTTAGGAAGAAGGAACTGTATGCAAAAAGGAAACCTTTAGTTAATACAATTAATCCAACTTTCCTCTCTCGAGACAATGGTTGTAAGTGACCTCAATGCCGTACCGTGTCTTTAAGAACGAAGGAAGAAAATAAAGTTAATATTTATCCCCGAGCAGGAAGCGAAATAACACACACATAAAGTACGGCTGGTGCTGTGCCTCTACGCCACGTCTTTCTTTTATATCAAAGATACAAGAAAGTAATGTACATAACTGAATAAAGAAAGAGAATAAGGAAAGCGGGGACGGAGGGAAAAAGGGAAAGCAGGGACGAAGCAACGGAGAGTACTAAACACTAGGTTCCACGGTCCCTGCGTTCCCTCTGCCTGCCCTGCATGTGCGGGATTATAAAGGGAAAGTAAAAAAATATAAATTTCGATAACACTCAGAAAACAGCCAGACGAAGATAGTGCTTACTTTATTCACCTTAATATCTCTATAAATCGTTTTTTCTCCGGTGATATACCATTTACTAAAGCACTCTGACTTCTATAGCGCCTGGTCCAAATATCAATATTAGTTTTCTCCTGGAGATCATTCAGGGAGGCCTTGGTCTGAGGAGTCCAGTACGGGGACAGCCTGAAAACGGAATATCTGGTTAGAATATTTTAAAATGCACTTCAAATTTCTAACTTAACATTTTTTTAAACGTGAAAGATAAAAAAATAAATTAATGATAATATCAAGACTTAATAAAAATAAAAATAAACAAAGTACAGAGTGTATAGAGTTTTTTGCATTCTAATGGAGGAAGTGTTAGTGTGGATGTTAGGGAAAGAAAAACATTTTAAAAATTTGAAATGACCAATCTAAAAGAAACGGACAATTGGTCTATAACTTACCAAAAATAGAATTACACTTTGTAAAAAGGGAAGGATCATATTCGTTAAAGAGATTATACATCCCATTGTAAATATTTATGGTTAGGCCTAGTACTGCTACGAATAAACACACTGAAAATTAATTAGAGTGCCGCATTGTCTATTAGTCAATGGAATACGAAATAGTATGAGCTGAAATACTTGTAATCCTAGTGCTTAGTTTTATCAATAAGAACGGATTTACCAAACTATAATATTTTAGTGACGATAACAATACATATCTGTTAGAAAAACGATAAATATTTATATGCAGGATTGGCAAGTTCTTATTATGATGGATGAACAAATGAAGACAAGAACAAAATATTGATATTCACTGTCAGAACAAATTTCTTGAAATTAGATTCATTTGTCTACGTACTTTACCTTTTGTTTTCGAGTAAATCTTCATATGTTAGTGTATAGGTGTAAAAAGTTAACGGCGTAAAAAAGGTAAAATAAACGATTTTTTTACATTAAATGTTAAAGAAATTAGAAAGTAATTTTTATTCTTAAAAAAAATTAAATAAAATAAAATAATCTTTTTTGTATTTATGGACAATTTAAAAGCAATATAAATCTATATCTAGTAAAAAAAACCAGCAACAAATAAATATATTAATTTGCAATAATTTCTTATTTCTATAAAGGTTTATTTCGTAAACTAATTGTATGATTATCGCTCGTACTGTAAGTTAGCGGATACCGCGCGTACAGCGATGCCGTCCCAAGTCTCCGTTATCTGGTGATTGTACTGCGGAGAGACGCGGAAAGTCATACTCGAGCCGGGTGCTCTAGGTGTGTATAGAGTGGTACTCGATACGCCTGGAAATATTTTTTTTAACATAGGTTATTGTTATTACTAATCATAACATTATTCAAGAGACTAAAGATAAGCAGGTAATTCATTTAAAACTTATATAAAACTCAACGCAACAAAATTGTTCTGGTTTAAAGTTGAAATGATTACAAATTTAATCCGTTTTTATGCGAAAAGACATGAAACAAGAGAAAAAATGACATTTTAGTTGACTATTCTAAGTCCGGACTGGTGTGCTTAAAATTTATCTAAATAAGTTCCAAATGAAGGGAACAAATTAATTTCGTTAAAATGAGGTACAGCCAAAGAAAATCTTTCGATATCTGTGAAGAGGCAGTGTTGGAACTACGCCTTTTCACAGAAGTTCAGTTAGAAGGGCAAAGAGAAGCGTAATAAACGGTAAATAGAAATGTTAAAGAAGAGTTCTATAAAAAGTTCGATAAAATAATTAATTACAGTAAGCCTTTCTTAATTTTACTATTTAAATATGGTTATTAGAGGATCTAGTTATACTAAAGTTTATATTTTATTATAATTACAATTAAAACATAAAGGAGCAATGAAAAAAAGTAATGAGTATAGCCAATATCGTTGTGTTATCGACGTTTATAGCAGTTAAGTCAAATTACAATATTCTTTATACCAAAGGGACTCGCAATTAATTTAAGTTTATTAAAATATTTATATGGAATATTGAAAATATAAACATAATATATAGTTTACTTGAACCTGTTAAGTACGACCGAAACGATTAAGTTGTTTCTGGAATTTCTTAAAGGGAATTCGTACTGGATCATTCTACTTCGCATGTAGAAAAAAGCAAATTAGAAACCTAAAACTAATAGAGTAAAATGTGATATAATAACTGGACATAATCCTGAGCACTACCGACTACCATCCAACGCTAAAATTGCTATTCCAATAAAACTAAATAAACAGCCTGTCCAATTTCTTGGCATCCATGGCGGCTCCCATGCTGACGCCAACCATATGTAAATATGCAGGTTTTGTTGGTAAAGTTGATTTCCGGAACCAAATAGAAAACTAGTTTACAAGTGTGAATGTTTTGATATATTGCATTCGGACTAAGATTCTCTTGTATAAATATCTCGACGTATCTGGTCTCAGGCTCGGAGAAACGCTTGACTCCTGGATAGACATTAGTAACACGGATGGACGATATGCGTAGTGTTGAAGTTCACATCGAAATTTCATGGGGCGTCCACACCCCACATTACAGGATGACTTGCGCGTTGTATGATCTGGTCCGGGCCCAAAACCTACCTACGATAAGAAATAAAAGTAAAAAATATTTTGTCGTTGTATTGATCTTCCCCCCCCCCCCCCCAATATTTAGCCAATTGGATGCTTGTAAAATATTAGTGCGAGATTTGTTTCAAGTCTCAAAATTCTTTCTTTTAACTAAAAAACTATACCTGACTTTAAACATCACTAAAAGTGGAAAAGCTAATAAAGTAAAGCTCATGTGTGCGTGCTACCCACAAGTATTTAATGCATGTATAAAACAAAGCAATACGTTAAAATTTTCTTTACAGTCCTGTCTCCAACTTCACCTTTTATTCAAATAGTTTTCAATTTTTGAATAAATACTAAATTATATGGATAACCCACTGTGAATTAATAAAAGTGCAAAGATACACTTACATCGGTGTGTGAATATTCGTATCCATCAGCATTCACAATAGGCAGTACGATCCAGTCAATATTTTCTAACAAATCTCTGTCTTCTTCTCTTAAATCTTCAACTAAACGATGAACGACGTAGAGAGCTACAGGTACAGTCACCCACTCTCTAGCATGCATAGCTGCGTCAAGATAGTAAACTGGCTTGTTAGTATCTGTGAAGTTAGACGTAGATATCTGAAAGAAGACAAAAATATATATTGATTTATAGCTAAAAATATTACACATACAAGATATTGTTTTAATTTAACATAAGTATTATCACGTTGTTCTGTTTATTTCAATTAAATATATAATCTTGCTTACTTGCTTATAAATTGCGTTTACTCAAAATATAATTGTAAAGCCTATTGTAAAAATGTAAATAGATGCTTGTTGATGTTGTTGTAAGTAGATTAGCCTATTGTTAACAAAATTGTACCAAAACATTTGTTTAAATATCTGTATATATTATTGGGTGTACAATAAAGAATTTTTATTATTATTATTATTATTATTATTAAATATAAAAAAAACTCACAATTACGTTTAAGTCACTCAAGCATATTCTAAGATTACGAGTGCGGTTTTCTTTTTATCATTGTTTTGTGATATATATGTGTGTTCTGTGAATAGCATACCTTTAAGTATTTTATAGGTCTGCCTTCAAAACTAGGTCCTGCATTCACTAATGTTACCAGATTTGGATATTCTCTAGCCAGTCTTTCTATGTATTGGTCAACCTGAAATCAGATTTTATAATTTGTTATAGGAACGAAAGTACGTAATAACATGGACAAAAAAAAATACAATATTATGAACATAGTACATTCGATTTTAACATCTTGAGTATTACATGCCTGTATAACTTGAAAAATAAAACCAAAAAACTAATAATGTAAAAATAAAACTCAAAATGTTCTTTTGGAAAATTATCTCTTATACCTCAGCATATCTCGGGTAGTCTGAAAATGGTACAAGTCTACTTGATCTGCTTTGTTGCCAACGTTGTAAATCCAAATCTGACTCCTTCAGAGATCTATAAGAAAAGTTAAATCGATTATATTATAGTAATTTTAAACAAATAACAGGTAAAGTAAGTAATTAAGCCTAACATAAAAAGATCAGGAATACCTTCTTTGTCATTTCATGGAGAAATAAAACATAAAATTGCTAAATCTTTTGTGAGTCTGATCAATAAATAAATAATTTGACAAAGACGTGACGTTGATTGATTGATACGAAATGGAATCTGAACGAAAAATGAACCACAATGTCATTTCAAGGACGCTAAAGCTATATTTCTTGAAATCATTGGATAAGACAGAATTACTTTGCTAATATTTGATTTATAATAAGGTTCGATGAAGATATATATGAACGTACACAAGATAAAAAAATAAGGTGAAATATAGGAACAAAATATAATATTATTTTAAACATAACCACAAACTGTCCAATTATTCGAATAAGTAAGCATTAAAAAGGCAGTAAATCTTGCCTAGAATGAGCATATAATCACGTTGTCAGCTCTTCATGACCTGAGAATTAAGTGCCATAAAGATGCCGAGGGCACGTTTGTTTATGAAGGTCCTAGATAACGTAAAGACACTGCTTTGCGATAAGCGGATCCGGTAAAATGTGAAATTACAAATGGACAGACCTTTTTTGGTAAAAATATAACTAAGTATTGTTTGGAAATTTGGTGAAAATAACTATTGTATATATACGTGACTTTTTCATATATTCAGAATGTGGACATAAATAAAGAAATTCCCTATTTCCCTGAAGGCGGATCAAATTCACATTTATCATATTACGAGTATTATATTGAAAATATTATATATTTTTTTTATCCATGTCTATCTTATTTCTTATCATAATTAGTAAATAGTTCAATAATGATTAGCAAAAATTGTACGATCAATATTATGGCATATTAATGAAAAAATATTTTTTATCATGATTAATTTCAAGCGTTTTTATATTAAAAGTATATTTTTAGCAATTTTCAAAGTGTGTCTAATTTAGTTCAAACATGTTACAAACGCATTTGGCGTTTAGCTATTTTTTTATATTATAGGATGACAGAGCAGTCGTGGATACCCTCGCCCATAGACATGTACAACCTGAGAGAATATGGTTGCGTCGCCAATTTTTAATCCTTTTACATTCTATTACTTGAAATTTTAGCGTAGTTGTTGCCACATTATGATGTGAGATGTCTAATATACAAAACCTTATTTCGCTTATAAGTAGAGAATAATATACTTTGAAAAAACTGAGCTTAAAAAAAACAAGGGGTTATGTTGAGACAGCGTAACAAAAGAAAAATATTGTAAAGTTTTTTGAAGCTCGATTTCCAGTGTTTTCCTTTACTAAAATCAATTTAAAGTACCATTTTGCTTATAAATATATACTTAGCAACATCAGCTAGATGAAGATAGTGCTTGACGTTTCTTTCACTTAAAATATTTATAAATTCTTGTTTCTTCTCCGGTGACACCATTACACGAGCATCTCTGACTTCTATAGCGCCATGATTCCAAACATCAACATTTAAGTTAGCCTGGAGATCCATCAGGAGGTTTTGATCCGATGAATCCCGCAAATGGACACCGAAAACCGAGTATCTGGAGAAAATCAATAACATGATTAAGCTAACTTATAATTGTTAATAATTTTATAAGTAAATATAGTATTTCTTGGATTCAAGTCAAAAAGCTACATTCAAGATTTGAGTTTCAAACAAGTTATATTAATGTTTCCTAAAAATATTTAATTCGTAATGTGAACTGTGCACTTTAAATATAACAAAGACCCAAAGAATTCTGATTCGGTAGCCATCAGCAATTGTTCAATATAATTAATATGAAATCTGCTCTGACCAAGAACAAAGCAAAATAGAAATATTATAGAATTTTTAAAGACTTATTAGTATTTTTCACTCATACCAGATGTTTTACTAATTATTAGGAACGCCCGTTAACATTTTTATTAAATTTTTTTTTAGTACGAATGTTAACGGCGAATCATGATGAATGCAAGTCTAAGTGGCTCCACTTAGATTAGAAGGCTTGGAAGAAAAAAAAATCAATATTAAGTATTCACGAAATTCAAAATAGTTGAAAGAAAATTACATCAATATTTAATTATAAAAGTTATCAAAAACACATACCCATTGTAAATATCATGGTTAACAGCTACCACTGCTACAAAGAAAGCACTAAAAATTAATAGAAGTACCCTCATTTTCTGTGGCCAATGACTTACTGAAACAGTATAAAGTAAATCATGCTTGTAATCCTATACGTAGGTTGTTTATTTTTATCAATAAGATGCAGGTTTTATCAGTATGTTAAGTTTATTTTAATCGATGATAGTAACTTATCTGGTATTTAGGTTATTTTATCAGTTGGATAAAGATAAATTGTGAAGATATTTTTGCTGGATACTTTAGAAGATATACGTCAATTGATAATCATTTGTCAATGTGCTTTCATTGATTGATTGATTTTAGATACATAAGCTACAGAAAAGTATTAGAACTACTACTAGTAGTTTTGTTGGATTTAATAACTCCGTAACCGTCTGCCTGTAACGCGACGGTTTTTGCGTTCGATCCCCAGTCGGGGAAGATGGATTTTTCTATTTCCATTTTCTTCGTTCTGGCAAACTAGGCAAAGCGCGGCATTGTGTTCCGCCACTCAACACGCAATGCCTCGGAAAAGGCGGAAAGCAGGGCAGAGCAGCATATATATATATATATATATATATATATATATATATATATATATATATATATATATATATATATATATATATATATATATATATATATATATATATATATATATATATATATATATATATATATATATATATATATATATATATATATATATATATATATATATATATATATATATATATATATATATATATATATATATATATATATATATATATATACATATACATATACATATATATATATATATATACACATAGATACAGGGACCTGGCGTTAAGATATATACAAAGTAACGTAGTGGCGGAACTTAACGCTGCATTATATGTTACCAGATTAAATAAAAAAATAAAATAATAAATTTTCTCTTCGTAGACAATAAAATCAGAAATATCGAGTTTATTTTACTCACTTCACGGTATTATCCCGCACATGGCAGTGTAGCTATTTGTAGCTCCGTCCTCCACTGTGGGTATTATAAAAGAAGAATGAAAGAAAGAATGCTGTGGAGATGCAATCTCTTCGAAGGATATGCGGAGCCAGCTTAGCTGACCGAATCCGCAACGAAGAGGTACACAGGATGGTAGGTACCAGTGAGGATGTCACTGTAAGAATGAATAAGAACGTGCTTAGGTGATTTGGGCACGTCGAAAGAATGAGTGACGAAAGAATGGTAAAAAAGATATACGATGGAAAAGTGAGTGGTAAGAGAGGTAAGGGGAGACCTCGGTTGACTTTCGAAAACACAGTATCGAAGATACTGGAGGAAGGTCACGTAAAAAGCATGAGGACTCCCCGGAGAGCATGCATGAAGAGGTTAATGACAGTGGACGAGGCGAAAGAGGTATGCAGGGACCGCAGCGTTTGGCGCTCCGTTCTCTGTGACTACCCCGCTAGGGATAGAGCGTGAAGTTATGTATGTATGTATGTATGTATGTATGGCAGTGTAGGTAGAGGAAACTACAGACATAGGAACCTAGTGTTAAGACACTCTGTTGCGAAGTCTCTGCTTTTAGGTTTTATGCAGTTTTCTTTGTAATTTGTTCAAATATTTACAATATATCGTTTTCTTTTGACAAATTATCGATCTTTGGGTCAAAATAAAATCTTATTAAAGAAATGCTAAGAATAAAATTCAATTTTAACAGTCGAAATCCCCCCGTGGCTCGATAAGAAAAATAGCATTGTAAAAGACCATTTATTAAAAAGCCGGCCGGCTTAGTGGAAATATTTAGTAAAAATATTTTTATATTTTATATAAAAGCGACTTCCAAATTGTACAAAGCTTAACACTAGATTCATATGGTTCCTGCAGTTCCCTCTGCCTACCCTGCCGTGTGCGGGATAAAGCGTGAAGCTAAAAAAAATATTATATTTAAAATACGAGTTGATGGCTGAAATTCTAATCGGTATTGAGATCTGGAAAAATAACCAAAAAATTGAAATATAAAAATATATGTCTATATTTTAATTGATATGTAATTCTGTAAATTTTCGGAATTTAAATTTAATATATTTTAAAATTTGATAACCAAATACTTTTAATACAATAATATTTGAATTTCAAATACGAGTGAATTACGATAAACAATATTTTGTCATTCAATAGTATATTTTTGCAAACCATTTATGGACTAATTATGATAACATATAATTTAGAAGTAGATAAGATAGTAACATAATACTTTCCAAATTATAATATGATAAAAATTAATTTGGATCCCCATTCAGGAAAATAGAGAATTTCCCTTATTTATATCATGTGGAGATAAAATTTTTTTTAATACATTTTCATTTCAAAAAGACATTTGTTATACATTTTCACAGGATTGTTAATAGATATGGAACCATATTGCGCAAGTAAGTCTCGCACTTGACTGATATTTTTTCTTTTTGTTTAATTTTATACAAAAACAGTCCGATATAATACGTTTTCTTTCCAACAACTAGAGATAACCGTATCTTATTTGTAATAAAAGCCTTCAATACTAAGTTCCTTTCAATAATTTTCGCTTTTAAAAGAAATTTTACGTGAAATATTATCTTTTTTTTTCACTGATTTCTTATAATGAATCAAAGGTAAACTTATCTTGAAAATTTTTGGTCCACTTCCGGAATTACGAGGAGGTTCAAATGAGACTTCGGGCTTTGAGCGAAATCTGCTAACTTTTTAACTTTTTATGAGTACTTGCTAAGTTGGGGCTTTGATAAAAGCAAGATCATCTGATTGTTATTTGGTAAAAAGTATTGTTTTTAAGATGACAGTTATATTTATATCTATTAAATCTAATTTTGAAAGGCAAGAGGAGAGAGAGAAATTTCTCCTTTCTCCTACTTTCAAGTGATAAAAAGAGATTTTTTAGTATCTTAAACAACCAATTTGTTCAATTATGCATGAATGTACTATATATGATGGAGGTGGCTGTTCTTTATCAATAAGCTACATATATATGGCTACAGTGAACAAAGTTGGAAATTTAATTAAATAATCTTTTTTAAGAAAAATCGTTATAATATTACGTACATTGAATTAAGTAATATAATGTATGACAAGTATTAATAAGAAATCTGGCTATAGGGTAGGTTGCTAGGGCAGTTGTTCACACCAATATAAGTGAACCGTTTGGGTAACAAATTTTCTACATTACATTAAGTAACCTTATATGTAATTTTTCGTACAGTCTCTAAGGAGCGTAATACTAGGCTGACTTTAGTCAATCAACCAAGCTATTATTAGTACCGCATAAACAGCACTTGGTTCACACGATAGAGGATTGCAGTTTTACTTAGAGTGTTTTTCCTAATGCTTTGTACACACTAGATATTGTCTACTTTCATATATTTTTTTAAGTATAAATATATTTTTGATATTTATTTTCTCTGTTTTTTTTTCAATAAAGCTCAATGTAAAGACCCACTACTTAACAAGTAAAGTCTTGACGTAGATATGTTGACATTTTCTGCTTATACAGGGTGTGGATTTAATAAAAGTAACATTCTCGCTAACAACGAAATAAGTAAGATAAAGAACGCATGTCTCAGTGGTAAAAATTCTTGACCAACCCATTAATAATGAAGCGTACATATTTCTTTAACTTCTGAGTTTTCATGACTAAAGCAAACAACTTGTATTTTATAATATTATGTAAAGTTAACTTTCGGATTATATTAGGTAACCCATAGATAATAACTGAATTTATTTATGTTTCCCTATGCCGTTAAAATATGTGAAAATATATTTTGTTTTTTTTTTAGCTTCACGCGTTATCCCGCACATGGCAGGGTAGGCAGAGGGAACTGCAGGGACCGTGGAAACCTAGTGTTAAGACACTCCGTTGCTTAGTGTCTGCTTTCTACGTGAAACACGACTAAACGGAGACGGTGAAAATATTTATTAAGTATAAATTATACTTCTGTTGTCTTAAAATAAATCCATTTAAAAGAAAAGATGTTAATGATACTGTGATGCTAATTTCAAAGTCAATTAAGCATCGCCTTAAGCTCAATTTCATTTAAAATAAAAACAACATTTATATATAATGTGAAATGTTCTATTCTAATAACAAGTAAGGGTTATATGATATTGCTAAGTTTATTTTTGAAAGAAAATGTAATTTGAACCGAAGAAAGGAGTCTTAAATAGATTGTCTGTCTGTTTTATATTTTTTCTTTCTCTATTGACAATTATTTAATTCTATTTATTTTTTTTTGGTATATAGCATGATGATTTATATGGAATCACACAATCCCATTTATAAAATTATCCTGATATAAATTTATGGCAATTGCTTTGACTAAAACAAAAAATTATCTGACATGAGAAAATATTTGTATAAAATAGTATGTTATAAAATGTAATCCCTATTTGTACTGTTAATAAAATATGAATTGTCTAACACCAAGACGGTAGCAACTTCAATTTATTTTTAATGTATTTTTACCCTTTAAAACATTACATACCATAGCGACTATTTCAAATTAATGACTAAGATTTATGACTCGAGTATATTTTAATAGATCCTATACGAAACTAAAGATCAGTTCAAAAGGTTTAAAAATAGAAATTAATCCTAAAATATAATGAAGTCTAGTCCTTACAATTAATTAAGTTACTATTTCGGTTCAGCACACTTGTCCCAAGCACTTAGACGTGCCAGGTACTACTCCGATGTTTTATTAGAGGCCAACCCTTTTGTATTAGAGGTCTTATAGAAGTAGGGCGAGTTGTGAAAGTAACAGATTAAGAATGTGTCATTACCACAATGTAGGTTCTATATATTAGTTTTTGTAAGAATATTTGCTACCTTATGCGGATTACAAATTACAGCGTGTAACTTTTGGCAGAATACAGAATATATTACGAGTGATTCGAGATTTTAATATTGAATACGCAATGTATGCATGTATACATGAAAACTGGGACGTAGGGAGATTTGAACCGCCACCTCTTATAAACCGCCGAAGCTCTCTGAGCGCTTAGCTATAAGTTTTCATTATACAATGATTAAATTCTTATATGTTCGTTACAATGAACTCATATTGTTGGAATCTGTGTAAGGAAATTCTTTCTATGCAACGATTTTTCTTAAATGGTACAAGAAAGAACATATACGAGTATACAAACGTATATAAAAACAAAATATTATTTGGCTTAATACTATAACCTAGAATAGAGTAAGTAGGTACTTAACTTTAAAACTCACCGTTCTCCACTTTCCTGTCTCTATTTTCGGATCAGATAGGAACTCAAAAAAAAATTATAAGAAATCTTTTCCGAAAGATCATTTTCTCCATCAATAATTTTATATTTAAATTCTTTAAACAGTTCGAAGGAACATAAACTTATTCCAACGGAAATGTTCGCGAGCACTCACAGCTTTCAATCAATCTATATTCTATAGATTTCCAAGCTCCCACCATTTTTCACGTCACACATAATATTCTAGGAATAAATAGCGTCACTGATATCATTCGGTGTGGAGAAATGAAGATTTTTAAATGCGAAAATAAAACAACTATTTCTTTTTATTTTATCTTGATATAATTTATTGTATTTTCAAATTAGAAGAGAAAACCAGTAAAGTGTAAGTCGAATTGGTTTTCGAAGGCTCTGTTTCAATTAAATAGTAAAAAATTTACAAGAAGTTAAAGTTGGATATATGAATCTATAAAAAGATATTGATTATAACTGAGATACTGGTACACTAAAATTTTT
>JAZFAU010001117.1:0-22774 GCA_037178615.1 Dione vanillae
ATATATATATATATATATATATATATATATATATATATATATATATATATATATATATATATATATATATATATATATATATATATATATATATATATATATATATATATATATATATATATATATATATATATATATATATATAACACTTTATTGATAAAAACAGCAGGGTTGATCAAACTCATTGTATACCAACTGATACCAAATATATTTTCTCGAAAATAATACTAAAATACCTAGTAATTCTCAGTTCATTCACCTACAATTAACTGTAAATCAAATACTCTTGTCTCGTAACCAACCGTCTCTGTAGATAGGAAAGTTGAGCCCAAAAAGATAATTTCTAATTTATACCTTCAGAATGAGACTCGTTTGATTGTAACGCGAAATTAAAGGCTTTTCGGGATTTTTTTATCGAACTTGTTATCTGAAACGTTAAAGCTAATTTCAAGAATCTTTTTATTATTATTATTTATCTTTTATATTAACAGTCAAAGAAGGTACTCAAATTTTGTCTTTAAGTGATACTTGTACTGATTTTTAATTAAACAAATATCAAGTTACTTATGCTATATTTATTGAAATACTTAAATTTTCTATTATCTTAAGTTAAATGAGTACAAAAGAAATACATATTTGTAAGCAAAATAGTGCAATAATTTTAGTATGCTACTGCACTAAAATTAGTTGTATAATAAGAGTTGGGCCAATATATTATTTTAATCGACCCGTCGTATAACACCAAGTCATTTCTAGTACACGTCAAATACGTTACATAGTGCCGAAAAGGAATTCTTCATTTATAAAAAATATGGAATAATATTAAGTATATTAACGGTTTTATATTACAGATAAATCTACTAAAAGTTAAAAAATAATTTTGTGGATACAGTCATGGGTTGATTGATTAAACTAAAATAAAGTCGTAGGGCACGTCGAATTTAAATAAATTTCTTTTACTTTTTTATTTATAAGTTTTTAGTTTTTTATTCTATTAAATAAGTTGAGTGCCCCATTGTTGCAAGGTTTCTACTTGTTTGCTTATTGTAGTCAAACTCTTCAATACGTAATCCCTCAAAATATCTCACTTTATGAAGAGCAACGTCGGCTTGGCCTTCCTCAAATAGTTTAGCGTCTAAGTATACGACGGCGTGATCCACAGTGCTGCCCCGCGTTTTATGCGCCGTGGAAGCCCATGACAATATTAAATGCAACGCCTTATTAGCTTTTAGCTGTCCCGTAATCAAACTTAACATGGGTGATGTACCCCTAGCGACATATCATTTTTAGCCACCCTAACGCCACACAGTCCTCTACAGGATACCAGGTCTTGACGTAGATGGGAGATTCGTAGTGTAATTTTGTATAGTATACTGTATTATCTTACCAAGCCCTTTATTTTGATAACCATATTGATGAAATTGAAAACTATATTATCCACCATTTTGTTGTAGCATCGGTCACGTTTGATTTTGATTTTGTATAGTGTATTGAATTTTACGTGATAAACACTTTCACTTGATACCCACAATGATGGGATAAAAAAAAATTAAGTTGTCCGCTATCTTGTAGCGGCGGTTATATTGGATTTACAACAATATTGAATATGGGTAAATGTATTGTCACCAAAATAAAAGGCGTATACCAAAGTTCAGATCAATCTGGAAATTTCAATTACTAAATTAGACCCAAACAAACAAATGGGTGCTCTAAATAAAACATTAAAAGAGAAAACCTTGACAAGTAGGTACTGAAGTTTAAAAGACTGCAGCGTTAACGCCCAGGCTCATGCGAACACTTTGGAACCTTTGTTCCGTTCGATCGTCTCTTTAATCTATTTTGTATTAAAGGAGCGAATGTCGTGCCGCAATGATTTGAAGATTTGTCTGTTGAGCTGTCTGTATATCTCAGTATCACTGGCAGATTGCAGTTTCATAGAGCGCCGACTAGCCATTTAGTTCCTGGTATGGTCGGATATTTTTTGGGGTCTAGTTTTACGGTGGGCTTTAAAGAATTTAGAGGCAACCGTTTTGACAGTTTCCACCAGCCTATCGTTTATTTCGTCGACAAACACGCAGCTATCCAGGCAAGCAAAGCGATTCTGAAGTTCGAAGTGGAAGCTCTGGGGATTGTGGATGTGTGCATTTACAGATCGAAGCATAGACCTCACCATACGCGACCTTTCGAGCTTGATATTCAAGTTGCCTCTTACAATCCGGTGATCGCTTCCGGTCTTAAGATCATCGCCTCTTTTGTCCAGTAAACTGCGTTTTGGAGTCATAAATGGCTTTGCTAATGTCCTCATACATGGCCTCCAAAGAGACGATCGAACGGAACAAAGGTTCCAAAGTGTTCGCTTGAGAGGCCTCTATTGAGCAAAGTTATTTGACAAAAATGAAAACAGGAGATGGGAGTATAACGTCGACCAAACCAGAGATATTGAGGGAGGTCGAAAGGTTCTACGGACAGTTATACTCCTCAGGCGCTTGTCCTATCGCAAGCTCGGTCAAAGGCCCAAGAGCCAAGCTCACGCGACACTATACCGAAGATTTTCCGGACATCAGCCTATACGAGAGTAGAATGGCCCTCAAACAACTTAAAAACAACAAGGCGAAGATGCAGATCACTGCAGAGCTTTTGAAAGCGGGTGGAACACCGATACTTAAAGTCCTTCAGAAGCTCTTTAATTACGTCATACAGGAGGGCAAATCGCCAGAAACATAGAACAGGAGCGTCGTGGTCTTGTTCTTCAAAAAGGGCGACAAGACTCTATTGAATAACTACCGAACCATCTCGCTGCTGAGCCATGTTTACAAGTTGTTTTTGAGAGCCATCACAAATCGTCTCGAAAGTAGATTTCATGACTTTCAGCCTCCCGAACAAGCCGGTTTTCGAAAAGGCTTTAGTAACATAGACCACATCCACACGCTGCGGCAGATTATATAGAAGACCGAACAGTATAATCTGCCATTATGCTTAGCGTTTGTGGACTATGAAAAAGCCTTTGATTTGATAGAGACTTGGGCGGTTCTTCAATATCTGCAACGAAGCCATATTGATTATCGGTATATCGAGGTGCTGAAATGTTTGTACAAGAACGCCACTATGTCGGTTCGAGTACAGGAGCAATGTACCAAGGCGAATCCATTGCAGGTGTGAGACAAGGAGACGTCATCTCTTCGAAACTGTTTACCACTGCAGTGGAAGACGCTTTCAAACTCCTGGAATGGCAAGGAGGCGGCATCAATATTTATGGCGAGTACATCACTCACCTTCGGTTTGCCGACGATATCGTGGTTATGGCAGAATCGTTGGATGATCTAAGCACTACACTCGAGGACCTCAGCCGAGTATCTCAACAAGTTGGGCTTAAGATGAACATGGACAAGACGAAAATCATGCCGAATGTCCATGTTGTGCACACCCTGCTTGCAGTTAGGAACTCGCTGCTCGAAGTTGTTGACGAGTACGCCTACCTGGGTCATATGATTCAGTTATGCTCGGTATTTCTTTGCGAGATCGTGTGCGTAACTAGGACATCCGCAAACGAAAGAAAGTAATCGACATAGCCAGTCATCAGATACTTACGAATTAGTAAGTTGAAATGGCAATGAGCAGGGCACATAGTACAGAGAACTGACAGCCGCTGGGGCAGAAAGGTTCTCGAGTGGAGACCACGTACCAGTAAGCGCAGCGTGGGATGGCCGCCTACCAGATGGACGGACGAATTGGTCCTGGTTGCAGGCAGCCTCTGGATGCGAATAGCATTAGACAGGGCGCACTGGACGTCCCTGGGGGAGGTCTATGTTCAGCAGTAGACGTCCTACGGTTGACATGATTATATATATATACACATAGAAGGGCTTATAACCTTAGTCTTAAGTACGTATTATACTAAAACTTGTATAAAAGGTTCATTAAAAACAGAACAGCATATTAAGAAGAATGCTCGTTTTGCGTGTTGCTAATAAATGCAGTTAAAAAGTAAATGTAAGGTTTTCGAATTTAAAGCTTGTTTTAAATTGATGCTATCTCCCACTTTGCTATCTTACACAAATGTACTGTTTTTACTGCTTTAAGGTATATGTTAGGATATTAAAAAAAATGTGTAAAACAAGTATTATTTAAGCATTATAACATTAGAAAATAGTGTTGTCATTACTAAGTGCGAATTTTGCCAATGAAATCGTTCCTTTTTTTTTTTCAAAAATATTTGTTTCGTTGTAAAGTTATGTGCATGAATGTAATTGGAGATTAAATCAATGTTCTAATTTAGTTTACAAAGAAAAATCCAGATGCCGGTGTTAGAGATAGTTTTAAACATTTAACCCATTCCGTTAAGCTGTAGGAAGCGCAAGGACTAAGTGTTGGGATACGATGCACTTTCTTTGTGGTCCGAGCAAAGAAAATGAACCCGCAAACCATAGCGTTTGCCAAATGTAAACCGTATATAGACTTGTATTTTCGATAAAATAGTATAAAAGAACTCAGTCGTGTAATCCATTTCAATCATAACATTATTTAGACCAGAAATTAGCTCAGGGACGGCCAAAGAGGATTTATAATTGCCTGAAAAATTATTCATTCCTCTTTCCCTTAATGCACTGTCAAGGGAACTCTGAGTAATTACAAAACGTTTCCCTCTTTATAATTGTTCTTTTATAATTATACTGAACTGCACTCGTGTTTTGGTTTAAATACATTTTTTGGTTTCTAATAAACTAAATTACCGTTAACGTTACTAATATTATATTTAGTCTTCTGTAGGTATAAAACCTAGTTATAAAACCTAGGTATAAATAAGGTAGGTATAAAACGTAGTTAGTAGTTTAGTTAACTAATTAATTAGTAGCAAAGTAACTTTGAAATTTTATAGTTTATTAAAAAAACCATGTGTGTAATATTAATTATTTTTTTTTAAATAAAGAGAAATTTCAATGTTCATCTTTCCTTCTGATTTTTTTGAGACATTGTATTATTGTTGAGTGAAAACCCGCCGCACTTTGTGAAAATTAAAATATTTAGTTTTTTTAACTGGAAATCGAACTCCACCGCACCACATTAGCCTTTTGATCTTTTAATCAATCAAAAATTGTTTCTTAAAATATAAGTAAACAAGCCGCGAAGTAATATAATATAGAAAGTAAAAAGCTAAAAGTAACACCACAAGCCACAAGTGGTTCAGAACACAGCTTATATTACAAAATAAACAACTTAAGTAAGTATAAAGATGCTACCCTGTTACTATAAGTGATAGAACATGTCGGTGTCTGAAGTGGAAAATTTTGTCATACTGCTAACATGCTTGTGAAAATTTATTATCAATCACAGCATGTAAACGTTTTGGCGTAATAAAGTATACGTTTTATAGAGGAGTGAGATTTTATTTATTTTTTTGTTGTGTAAACGTAATTTATAAGTCATTGAATTATAACTGACAACATTTCGATTATTTTTTACCTATTATTTTTTTGGATAAATTATTTAATTAAACTTTACGTAACGTCTGCTTCAAATAAAAGCTTAGAGAAAGGGGTTCAGTTTTTTTTTTCACTTTTCGCCAGATTTCAAAAAAATTCTATAAATAGCTGAAGCTCAAAACTGTGATTTATCATACCATAAGTTGAATACACAAATAGGACATACTCAAAATTGAAGATCGATGTAGCGCAGAGGCACAGCATCTGCTTATAAACTAACTCACCGGTTATGTTCTTGAGGCTTCTTAACTTACGGAGAATGAGTTATTTCATATCTATTTTTATGCTCTGACAACTAAGCTACATGTAATTTCTGGAGTTTCCTCCGCCTACTCTACGGAATACGAGCAGGATAAAGCGTAAAGCTAGAAAAACAAAAAAACTGGTCACGTTTTATTTAATACTTAATGCACATTTAATGCATTTTGTTGTCGTCATTTATTAATGACTTAATATGTAATCTGCTGGTACGTACAACAAAATATTAAAACAAAATTTATGTCACTTTGATATGGGTAACCGCTGATTTTTACTAATTTTATGCAAAAACATACACATATGGAAATCTACAAATTCGTTACTATATACAAGCCTATCACATCTTTCATACGCCAATATTGATTTCATTTTGTGTTTTCCTGAGATGCTATCAGCTGTCCTACATATATGTACTGTTCTGTGGAGAGTACACATTGTGTTGTTTCGTACTGCATTCAAAACTGAGTATTTTTCTCTATTTGTCGTCAAATTTGTTTTTTTTATGGTTAAGTTTTAAACTGACTCTTTCGCTTTCGATTTTCGACTTTCGTTTGGGGATTGGTTTACATGTTTTTTAATTGCATACTTACAAAGCTTGATTTATATATATTTTTTATGAGTTCAATATAATTTCTCATGGATCAAAGAGTCGAACGCCTGTCAATGAAAGCTACATTATATATGTGTTGATATTCACTGTGTGGTCCACCACTAAATTGTCTCTGCACCATTAAACCCGCATGTTCAACAGGCTTTTGTTTGTCTAGTTTGCCTTCGACTTTCTTTAGTATTTTTCTTGGAGAATATTTTATATATAATTATTGGATGATAGGCTGATGAGGCGATAGTTGCCGATGGATGGTAGTCATCCTTTTTAAACTGCAATATTATATTAGATTTATATATTGCTTCGGAATACCTTCAGTTTTATAATGTCATTAAATATTTCTGTAAGTATGGGTACCAACGTTGGTCTAGCTTGTTTGAGAATTATGTTCCTTATATATCGAGTCCATTAGGCATTATGTATATACTGTGATACTATATACTGATTTACTATACTATATACTGATTTATTATACTCAAAAGCTATAAACATTTAGATATGACATAGATAATTACTTCAGTTTTTACAGTGAATTCACGCTTAGGCGCTATCGGAGATGTGTTAGTAACGTACGAATTTTTATTATTGTATATAAGTCATATACATGTACACTATATGAATTATGTAAAATTTCAACATATATTTCAATCAATCCAATTTTAAACTTCATTTCAACCTAATGCTTATATTAAAGAAATTGTGAAGATCGGATTCTCTTTTTGCCACATGAAATATTTCTTACAGTTTGTTTATACACAGATATAAAAACGTATTTTTAATATTTAATTACAATATTCTGATCCTTATTTTGTTAAATTTCGAAATATAACGAAATATTTCCGATACATATCCAAAATTCATGTATTCAAACGAATTTTTCCTAACAGTAGTTTGAAATTTTAAATAATATCTATAACAAAGCTTGTTTTAACTTCCAATAAGATCCTGACATAAATTATAAAAAGATAAAATTCCACAATTCATTTGTAATCTGAATAAGATTTTTACCTGGATATTTGATCAAGATGTAGCAAATTTGTTAAACACATGATAAATATTGACTATGGTAAACCTATATTATATATTAAACGATCAATTTTGATATTTTTTTAATATCCAACACACTGAGTGAGTTATGTACTCTAACATAGTATCATATATACTCTCAATATAAGTATGTGTAACCAAAAGTTACATAAAACTTACTTTTGTAAGTGTTAATTGATATATTGATTAATGATTACAAACATATATAATGTAAAAATCAATTAGGTTCTTCTCGTCAAATTTTTGTTTCCAATAAAATTAAAGTCCTTACTTCATTCACTACTCGCACTAGGTTAGTTCATGTTATTTGAGTATACAGGGGACCTAAGCTACAGCTGCGCTAGAAAGCTCGTAGACGTGTGCTCATGTTTTATGCACGTCTTAAGGATATAGCTTGTTGTCGATTTTCATTGAGAAATGGAGAGCATGTGCAATAAGTCTATAGATTGCGTGATTATTTTTACGTACAACTTGCTAAACTAAAAATTTGTACAGCGCTGGTAAAACTAGGATAGAATAAATTTATTTTTATGAAACATATATTGGCTTAGTTTCATTAAGAAACTTAATAATATATTTAATTAATTCAATACTATATTTTGTTATATATTATATGATCAACGAATCCATGGTGACTGATATTTAGGTACTTACAAGATATTTTTATGGAAAATTTAATTTTAGCAAATACATTAGAAATTGTCAAAAAATATTGTTATTTTTGAAAGTATTATTGAGTATGACTTTTAACGCATCACCGAGACGTTAACCATTAATATTCGTTTAAGTAAAAAAAAAAAGATCTATTTTATCAAAGTATACATAATATGGCTTTTAACGATATAATGTAAGAAATGTAATATGTAAGCCAACCCCCATCAGGATTGACTAAGAAATACAATAAATTGTACTAAAAACAAAAAAAAAACGTAAATTAATGTGAAATACAATATTATTTGTACATTCTTTGCCGTTATATTATAAGATACAAAGATTCACCGCCAGCTGATAAATCCAAAAACTGTATCGGAGTGAATCGTGATCGTCGTACAAAGTGAGAATAACTCTTGTTTTATTCTGAACATTTCAGTAAATAATGTGCTATGACTGAAGAGTGAACTTTTAATATATAACAAAAACATTCTTATACTTGTTATGTACAAATTTACTTGTTATCATTAAATTGTATTCTCGTGTATCGTGTTTTATTTTATATGAATGACCACTTCTAAGACGTAAATATTCCTACAATTAAAGATTGCAATACAATTACCTACTTAAATAAGAACTCGAATAAATTAAGGACATAGTTGTTTTGTCCACTCGGGAAGGATTACTTCGTTTTGGCAACTATGCAAGTGCAGCGTAAAGTAACACTAGGTTTCTACGATTCATTTGGATGAGTCTGTTTGGAAAAAAGAACTCTAAAAAATTGACATAAAATAAACCACACCGCGCTATATTAGTAAAAGATTTAAAGTTAGTGCCCATGTTATAAATAATGAACGGGTCATCAACTTTGCAGTATACAGCTTATAACATTGATAAACGAATGCAATTCAGAAGTAGTAGTAGTAGTGCGGATAAAGCCGCGTGCGAGTCGCTAGTGTCGTACAATCCTACTATGTCACAGAATAAATATATAAAATACAATATATTCCTACTGTACAACATTACAAGATTGTCGCAGAGAATAAGAGCGGTGAATTTATTCATAGTCCAGTTTTGTTCGTCATCCATAAGGTGGAAATTAAATGTCACTCGCTGCAGAGTTATTATGAAGGCGGAAATCGGGACATCAATATGCAGTGAAATTGTATTCAATAAAAAATCTGTCTATTCTATAAAAAATGCTATCACTGAATATTTTAATGGCTGTCAGAATATTTATTCTATGTTTACAAAAAACATTTATTACAATATAAGTATATTACTTATTTATATGAGAGAAAACAAGAGGATGTTTCATGTATCACTGCTGTGTGACTGTTTAACGCAGCTTTTAACCCTCTAAATATATAAATCTCTCTCCCTCTCTGAATATATAAATTACACTATTTTTTTAGATTTAGATTTAGATTAAATCTACTGCCTTTTCTGTACAGTATTTTAAAAAGGTAGAAATGGTACACTTTTGGCATTATTTTTTTTTCCGTCTGTCTATATGTCTGTCCAATACTATTTTCTCCAAATGTAGAAGAAATAAAATTAAAATTAATAACAAATATCCAAGTCAGTAAATTCTTAAAGCACAGTAAAGGTCAAATTTCTAAGTCTAAAACAGAAAGAAACCATTACAGACTCATATGTGTGGTGGTGGTAACAGGATACTGTATATCAAAGTTCAACACATTGGTAGCACATAATAAAAAGAAATCGAAATATATATACATACATACATACATATCTTCACGCTCTATCCCTAGCGGGGTAGTCAGAGAGAACGGAGCGCCAAACGCTGCGGTCCCTGCATACCTCTTTCGCCTCGTCCACTGTCATTAACCTCATCATGCATGCTCTCCGGGGAGTCCTCATGCTTTTTACGTGATCTTCCTCCAGTATCTTCGATACTGTGTTTTCGAAAGTCAACCGAGGTCTCCCCTTACCTCTCTTACCACACATTTTTCCATCGTATATCTTTTTTACCATTCTTTCGTCACTCATTCTTTCGACGTGCCCAAACCACCTGAGCACGTTCTTCTTCATTCTTACTGTGACATCCTGGCTGGTACCTACCATCCTGTGTACCTCTTCGTTGCGGATTCGGTCAGCTAAGCTGACTCCGCATATCCTTCGAAGAGATCGCATCTCCACAACATTCATCTTTCTTTCATTCTTCTTCTGTAATACCCACGTTTCACTGCCATATAACAGCGTCGGAACCAAAACTCCATTGTGTACGGCCAAACGTGCAGCGACGCTGACGTTCTGCCGTCTCAACAACGCAGCTAAGGCACCGTTCATTCTGTTACCGGCAGCGACACGTCTTTCCACATCCATTTCGTATCTACCATCTCTACTTAACATACTTCCCAAGTATACTACTTCATTCACTTGTTCTAATAAATTTCCATTCACGAAAATCTTGCAATCTGTCCTTTCCTCGTCTCTTTCAAATACCAGAACCTTTGTCTTACTTGCATTCAGGCTTAGACCATTAGTTTCACACCCGTCTTTCAGAATGGTGACCAATGCCTGCAACTCGCTTTCTGATGATGCAATAAGCACTGCATCATCTGCGTACAACAAGCAATTTACCTTCAAGTCACGGAGACATGTCGGCTCCTACTCGCACACAGGCTGAGTGATCTCTATAAAGAGACTTTACAGCCTGCAGCAAGGGCTGTAAAGTCTTATATATATATATATATATATATATATATATATATATATATATATATATATATATATATATATATATATATATATATATATATATATATATATATATATATATATATATATATATATATATATATATATATATATATATATATATATATATATATATATATATATATTATATATATATATATATATATATATATATATATATATATATATATATATATATATATATATATATATATATATATATATATATATATATATATATATAATATATATATATATATATATATATATATATATATATATATATATATATATATATATATATATATATATATATATATATATATATATATATATATATATCCTACTGGGAGTGAAAATACGATTTGCTTTTAAGTGAAATATTTTGCCGTAAATATTTTCGTCCGTACTGTTGTTGCTGTTGTAAAAATTTTTACTTTAGAAGTATTTTGTCTAACATTTTTTAAAAAACCTTATGTTACAACATTTTTTTGATATATTTGCTTTTCAATTTTAGTTACAATGGTGGATTATATATAGTAGATGGTGGAGGACGGCTGACAAGATAACAGGACGACGGGATGACCAACACTTGTTTAAATTAGTTTGTAATATAAATAAATAATTAAAAACAGGATTTGTCTTTTTGAAAATGCTTAACACAATTTGTAATTATAAATGAGTAAATATATATATATATATATATATATATATATATATATATATATATATATATATATATATATATATATATATATATATATATATATATATATTTGGTGATTAAATGGATGTTAGAGGTAAATAAAAAGGTTGTATTGTTCGTATGCGACGTACAATGTCCACAACACTATAATACAAATAAAATAGTCAGTACAGGGTAGTAAAAACACAAGAGATACAGAAGGAGTGAAAAGATGATACTACAACAGAAAAAACAAATAGACATAAACTACGCGTAAAGTCGAAAGGCGAGAGGCAGAGATCAAGCGACACGGGTATCACGTCCGAGCGGTGCGAGTCGACTGAATGCCGAGTCGAAGCGTCCCTCGGCGCGGACGCAGGCATCGAGAACAATCGGCGCCCGTGTGGCAAATATTTTTATAATACGTAATTAAATATAGTTATAATTTGTTTCGTGTATGTGTTGTGTGTTTTAGATACGTATAAATAAACTAAATACAAATAATATTATTAAAAACAAAATACATAAAAATGTTAAAATATAAAATATAATGTCATGAACCCACATCACTCCCCCCCGAGACCGTTACGGCGGTCGATAAAAATCCGGGAATCGAACCCTACGGCCGGAACGTGTGGTCTTTAATGTGGTGGGATCAGATTCGCGGGATGGGATATTATGCTGGGATACTGGAGTGGGACTCAAGGAAACGTTAGGGAATGGATCTGAAAGGATATGGGCAGGTTTGAGACGATCTATGGAAACCGTGACCTTCTTGCCTTTATACAGAATATCAAAGGTCTTTTCTGTACGGTTAAGGAACTCGTAGGGGCCAGAATATGGCGGCTGTAAGGCTCCTCTCAGTGAGTCATCCCTAAGAAAAACATGGCTCGTCGTAGCCAAGTCTTTATACACAAAGGTCTTTTTTGTGTCGTGACGAGTGGTAGGGATTGGGCGAAGTCTAGTTGTCATGCTTCGCAGCCGAGAGGTGAACTCCGATATGTCTGTGGCCTCTGGAACTGTCGGAGAGAAAAATTCTCCAGGCAGACGCAGGGGCTCCCCATACGTCAACTCGGCCGATGAAGCCTGCAGGTCTTCTTTAAAGGAAGATCTTATTCCTAAGAGTACCAAGGGTAAGACGTCGACCCAGTTGCTGTCAGCGTGGGACATGATTGCCGCCTTTAACTGGCGGTGGAACCGTTCCACCAGACCGTTACAAGCCGGATGATATGCGGTTGTGCGGCGATGTTTGAATCCGGTCACTTTTCCAAGGTACTGGAAAAGTGTGGATTCAAATTGCCGCCAGCGATCTGTAACGATATCCGTTGGACATCCAAATCTGGATATCCACGATATCAAACCTCTGCCTACGGATTCGGCCGTAATATCCGTTAACGGTGTAACTTCCGGCCAGCGGGTGAAACGGTCCACCGCTGTCAAACAGTAGCGGTAGCCTTGTGAAGGTGGGAGTGGGCCTATTATATCCACATGGATGAAGGCGAATCTGGCGCGAGGTAAGCTGTATGTGCCCAATGGTGATGACACATGGCGGCTCACCTTGGCGCGCTGACAAGCTAGGCACCTGCGAGACCACTCCCGGCAGTCTTTGCGCATGCCAGGCCAAACGAACCGTTCGGAAACCAGTTTAGTGGTTGCCTTGTGTCCTGGGTGGCTTAGGCTATGCAGGCTGTCAAAGATTTGCTTCCGGAGTGGCGCAGTCACAAAGGGTCTTGGTGTCGTTGTACCGACGTCGCAAAAGATCTCCTTGTTACTCTCAGGTAATTTAATCTTCTTTAGGCGAAGTGAAAATTCATCGCCCAAAAATTTTTTAAGCTCCTGGTCCGATGCTTGTGAAGTAGCAAGTTTTTCCAGGTCGACAGGCATCTGCAGTTCATCGACGCGAGACAATGTATCGGCCACGATGTTGTCTTTGCCAGATACATGTCTGATGTCGGTCGTGAACTGCGAGATGTAGTCAAAATGCCTGAATTGGCGCGGCGAACACTTGTCTTTCCGATTACGGAAAGAGTAAGTGATCGGCTTGTGATCGGTGTAAATCACAAAATGTCTCGCTTCCAGCATATGGCGAAAGTGTTTTATGCTCTCGTAAATAGCCAGCAATTCTCGGTCGTATGGAGAATACTTTTGTTGTGCTGGACTTAGTTTACGAGAGAAAAACGCGAGAGGTTGCCATTGACCATTTTTGAGCTGCTGTAATACACCGCCCATTGCGTTATCAGACGCGTCCGTAACCAACGCAAGTTTGGCGTCGAAGTCCGGATGGGCAAGTAAAGCAGCATTGGCGAGACTATCTTTGCACTGCTCAAAGGCTCGCAAAGTATCACCAGACAGGTTAACCGGATGAGATCCCTTTACAGTTCCTACCAGTAAGGAGTTAAGTGGTGCCTGGATGGTAGCGGCATTGGGTATAAAGCGCCTGTAGAAATTTACCATACCCAGAAAGCACCTTAACTGCTTGACGGTTCTTGGGATTGGGAACTCCTTAATAGCCTGGACTTTCGATTCCAGAGGTTTGGTGCCGGCTTTGGATATTCGGTAGCCAAGGAAAGTGACTTCGGTGGCCCCGAATACGCACTTTGAGGTGTTTACAAGAATGCCATATTCTCTCATCCGAGTGAAGAGCTGCTGTAGATGTTGTTCATGTTGCTCTTCACTTTGAGAGAATACCAAGAAGTCGTCGAGGTAACAATAGACGAAGTCGAGGCCTCTTGTCATCTCGTCTACAAACCTCTGGAACGTCTGTCCTGCATTCCTCAATCCGAAGGTCATAAAAGGGAACTCATATAACCCGAAAGGTGTGGTGATAGCCGTCTTCTCGATGTCATCCTCGTGGACGGGGATTTGGTTGTACGCCTTAACTAAATCTATGGTACTAAATACCTTACAGCCAGCGATATTATGGGCGAAGTCCTGGATATGCCGAATAGGGTATCTGTCCGGTACGGTCCGGGCATTCAGCATCCTATAATCGCCGCAGGGTCTCCAGCCGTTATCCTTCTTGGGTGCTAAATGTAAAGGTGATGCCCAGGAACTTTTAGACGGGCGAGCTGTGCCGTTGCTAAGCATGAGCTCGAATTCCTTCTTAGCCACTTGTAATTTGTCTGGAGCTAACCTGCGGGGATTACAAGATACTGGAGGGCCAGGTAGTGTGTTAATGTGGTGTACTGTGTTATGTTTCGGAGTAAAAGGTGTGCCAGAGGGACGCGTGATCTCCGGAAACTTACCCAAAAGCACGTGATACCTGGTGTCGCCTGTCGAAACCTTAACAGAACAAATATTAAGATTAGCTACAGAAGCAGTTGTATACAAAGATGTGGTATTATCTACGAGGCGTTGATTCCGACAATCTACCATCAAGTTATAATGACTTAAGAAATCAACGCCTATAATAGCTTTGGTTACATCAGCAACAGTAAAACGCCAAGAGAAATTTCGTCTTAAACCTAAATTTAAATTTAAATATACATAGCCGTAAGTGTCTATAGCGGTACCATTGGCTGCACTTAATGTAAAATTCGACTTAGCTCTACGTTCACTTAGCACTGCTCGGGGGTACACACACAAGTCACTGCCGGTGTCCACCAGGAACCGGACGTTCGTTGCGCGGTCGGTGACGAAGAGGCGACTCGTTGAGGCTGGGCAATCGTCTGTCGCCATTAGCGACTGCCCATGGAGTTTCCCGCCTTCTTGAAGTCGCAGGGTCTGATGCACTGTAGCGCCTTGGAACCGAACTTCGCGTGGTACCAGCAGATGGGAAACTTCTTGTGGCTCGAACTGGATCTAGACCGGTGCCGTGAAGGATTGCGCCTTCGCGTTGGCCTCGCTCGATCACGAGGGCGATGAGAGGCACGAGTGTGTTCCTCGAGTCGCAGGGCTAGGTGCTCCACCATCTTCTTCAGTTCCGCAATCTCACTTGTAGCGGATGTGCTCGCGACCGTGTGAGAAGGAGCGATCTCCTGTATACGGTCAGCCAGATCTGCTAACTGCTCCAGTGAATGGGTGGGCTGCGAGGCTAACACTGTCTGGATGTTGTTAGGTAGACGGTTGCTCCATATTGTGCGGATGAAGTCTGTGGGCACGGACGGACCGGCTAGGTCCTGTAGGTGCCGTAAAAACTGCGAGGGTTTCCGATCTCCTAATTCCTCGTGTGTCAACAGCTGCTTTATTTTTAATTCGTGCGATGCCGAAAGTCTTCTAATCAGTTCCTTTTTAATTTTGTCATACCGATTTACGCTCGGAGGATTGACGATAATGTCTTTGACGTTTTTTGCATGTTGGATATCCAAGTTGGTTGGTATGACATTATTGAACATAACTTTGTCGTCGGTTATATTAAAATTTTCGAACTGACCTTCAAGCAACGCAAACCAAATTTCCGGGTCCTCAGGTGAAAATGGAGGTACCTTCAAGTTCACTTTTTGAACCTCGGGCGTGGCCATGTCCGTTGGGTTTCGCACTTTTCTCGCGCGGCGGGTAGTTATTTTTCCATCGCCATATCTCGAACGAGCGGTTTGGTTAGAATCACTGCTATGATCACTCATTTTCGTGCACTATAGCGGGGTCACCAGTTTGGCCGTTATGTGGATGTTGGAGGTAAATAAAAAGTTGTATTGTTCGTATGCGACGTACAATGTCCACAACACTATAATACAAATAAAATAGTCAGTACAGGGTAGTAAAAACACAAGAGATACAGAAGGAGTGAAAAGATGATACTACAACAGAAAAAACAAATAGACATAAACTACGCGTAAAGTCGAAAGGCGAGAGGCAGAGATCAAGCGACACGGGTATCACGTCCGAGCGGTGCGAGTCGACTGAATGCCGAGTCGAAGCGTCCCTCGGCGCGGACGCAGGCATCGAGAACAATCGGCGCCCGTGTGGCAAATATTTTTATAATACGTAATTAAATATAGTTATAATTTGTTTCGTGTATGTGTTGTGTGTTTTAGATACGTATAAATAAACTAAATACAAATAATATTATTAAAAACAAAATACATAAAAATGTTAAAATATAAAATATAATGTCTGAACCCACATATATATATATATATATATATATATATATATATATATATATATATATATATATATATATATATATATATATATATATATATATATATATATATATATATATATATATATATATATATATATATATATATATATATATATATATATATATATATATATATATATATATATATATATATATATATATATATATATATATATATATATATATATATATATATATATATATATATATATATATATATATATATATATATATATTATATATATATATATATATATATATATATATATATATATATATATATATATATATATATATATATATATATATATATATATATATATATATATATATATATATATATATATATATATATATATATATATATATATATATATATATATATATATATATATATATATATATATATATATATATATATATATATATATATATATATATATATATATATATATATATATATATACACATATATATATATACTATATATATATATAACTTATTTGTGTGAGTGCGTTTTAACATAGTCTTATTCACTATACATTTGTCTAGATGACAGCGTTTTAGAGTTCAAGCGAAGAATATTTTGTTTAGTACTATTATGAATATTTAATATTTCTACTTTCGATTTGGAAGGAATATTAAGAATATAAAATAGCGATTTAAAATGAAAAATCTTTAACATTGAAACAAGTATTTTTGTAAGTGCAATTGCGTGACGATCTGCATTCATTTGATATGGCCAGTAGTTGCAAAATAGTTTCTCCACAGCAGTGATGACTTTTATGTACCAGTACAACATGCTGAAATCTAATTACTCTCCGCTCCGACTATTGACATTGGTGTTTTTTCGTACGTGCATTTCTAACAAAAAATGAGTTCGTTCGCAACGTACTTTTAATTTTTTTCCGTACATTCACTCCAGTGTATGTAAATGAAAATTCTATCTTTAGCTTTCCTTGAAATGTAGAGTCGATTTGAAAAGCAATATACGTTTACCAATTTCGTAGGTTAAGCTTCATGAAGAAGGATTTTGCTTTGAGAAACGATAATACTTAGAGGTTAGTCTAAATTTTGATTACAGTATATAACATATTATAGAGTACCGTCGTGGCGTCTGCCTGTAAACGCGACGGTTTGTGGTTTTGATTCCCAATCGGGGAAGATGGATTTTTCTATTTTCATTTTCTTCGCTCTGGAAACTAGGCAACGTGCGGTGTAGAGTTCCGCTACTCAACACGCAATGCCTCGAAAACGGCAGAAAGCGGGGACGAAGAAAGCAGGGACTGAAGCAACCTAGTGTAGGTTCGTATGGTTTCTGCAGCTCACTCTGCCTATTCTACCACGTGTGGGATAAAGCGTGAAGCTAAAAAAAAACATTGTTTCCCACTTTCTGCGCTATTTTTATATTATTGAGTCAACTGGTGAACTGCAGTACATTTTTAATCTTTTTTTTTTTCATAACGGATTATGAAATTCTGAATTTTTTTGGTAATTGCATAAAACCTAGTGAGTGTCACTGTCTATGTCTGGGAAGACGAAACACAAAATATACCCCATACGATCCAGGACTTAAAATTGGCCGTGAAAGCATTGCTGTAGTTTCCGAGGCGGCACCTTTTAAATTTCTTGATAAGAAAATAGATTACATAGGCCGAACTCCATCTTTAGATGTACTAGTCGACAGCTTTATGACGGATCTTAAAAAGGTAGACCTACAACCTATAAGTAATGTCAACCTATAAGTAATGTCAAGAAACCTTGGATTTACGTCAAGTTTCTAACATCAGCCTGAATTGGCCTTTACTTGTATATGATTTTAATACAACCTTCTTGGCAAAGTTAGATGCAAGCGTCATAAAGATGCTCAAGGTTTGGCTTGAGTTAACGCATTCGGCGGACACCTTAACCTTATTTACCTTACTTCTGGGAAAATCACGGGATGAGATTGTTACCTCACTTTCAAGAGACAGAAGTGTCGCAGAGCTCGAGTCAAGACTTCAATTCCATAAGCAATTTGTGATAGGAGCACAATCTAGTAAAGTAGAGTTAGAATCAAAGAGGAAAGTTAAAGACATAGACATAATAAAATTTTTTATTCGGCAAGACGAGAACGATAAGTATAAGCTGCACGCAATAAGAGCAAAATTTAAAATGAGTGGCTAACTATAAGAGAAATCTGTATCCCTTTAGCTTTAAAATGGCGGACCCTAATTCTTTATGAAAGAAATTTATAAAAAACACAAAAGCCTTTCCCATATTAGATTCAGCTCCTGACTGGACACTTACGATGGGACACGTTTGAGACAGTATCGAATCCCTGAGGAAATTTGCGTTTCGTCATCCAGACCAAATATTTTTCTTTATTCTTGAAGCCTAAATCATGTACTATTAGTAGAACTTACAGTTCCGTGGTAAACAAATATCCCGAAAATTCACCAACATAAACTTAATAAATATTTGGATCTTATGAACGAACTGACTAGGAATAGGATTAGTTAGCTTATATGCGGTTGAAGTAGGAGTGATAGGTATACCTCTCACTCCTACAGCGAATTCTCTCTGTAGCTTATACTTGGGTCGCAAGTCTTCCTACAACACGATGGGCCCAGCACCCACACAGTGAATCAATGGAACGCTAAATTGTTTCTTCTCATAATTAATGTGTACTGGTAAAAAGTAATTTATCTTCATAGAAGCTATAGTCGAGGAAACCAAATTATGAAATATAAAAAGGATGAAAGTCGACTTTTCTATTTTCATACATATATAATTTCATATATAATACTACACTCTTTAAACTCCAAATGAAATACAATAAATATGATAAATATAAATGTTGATTTATATTTATACCCACACACGAATTAATCAAAAAACTAATAAAAATTATAACATTTGGTTTTTAGCACAGTTGATAAAATTATTAGTGTATGTAGTGTGTATGTAGTGTAGAGCAAATGTGGTACGTACAATATATTAAGGCGTTATAATAATTTAAATACATTTATTTCAATATTTTTGTGGTGGAGTTACTGAGTTACTTAAATAAATAAGAATATTGGTAAATTGCCCAACTTAAAAGCTTTACTAAGGATACAAATGATTATTTTAATTTTCCACACACTATTACAAGGCATGCCATTAAGTTCTACCACTCAATAGTAATGCCTCGTAATGAAAAATTATGTTGATTCTATATATTTATGAAGCTGATTATAAAACCTCATACAAATCCCTTAATTCTCTTTTAAGTTTTTTATGAAAAGAACAACCTTGAACAAATTCCAAAGTGGCCAGAACAAATGTAACTTAAAATTAAATCTCCGGACATCTGTCGTACATCCGCGACTTGATCTGATGAAATATTAGACATTAATTATTACTTAAGAGAGATTTTTTGTAAATCTTCGCTTTAATTAAATAATAGCTATCTTCGCTTTCGGATGAGTTTTAGGAACTACGAAATTTTAAATATGATTTTTCTAGTACGAGGAACGTCGTGGCGCAGACCTGCATCGTCTGCCAGTAACTCGACGGTTTCTGGATTTCGACTTCCAGTCGGGAAAATGGATTTTTTTATTTTCGTTTTACCTACCTAATAATTTCTAGTCTACCTAATAATGTCTAATTATTCCAAACAATGCTATAAAAGGGGGTACCCCTTAAGGTGATAATTATAATGATACTCGAAACATGTGACCTGTACTCGTATGTGTTTCAATGTTTTTCTTTTAAAAAATTAACTTTAACCACTTCTGTTTTCTAACAATATATTTTTTATTTAAAGACACTATTTTCTTCAATTATCACTTGAATTACACTTTTTGTGCCATTTGATTTGTATCTAAAATGGTTGTGGATTCTGTTTCCACTTATGATGAAAGTTTCAATTTTTTTTTCTTACCAATGCTGAAGATATTTTTATCGCTTGCTTTTTTTGAGAGGTTTCCTACCTCTCAAAAAAAGATCTATGAGATCAATTTTGAACGTTATTTCTCTTCGGTTTATATCACTTTGTCTAGCGTTTGAGTAACAAAAATTGTTATTACTGTAGCATAAAGTGTTAAGATATACAGAGGAGGTCTATATATTAAAAAATCTGCGAGTCAAATATTGATATGTATATCTTTAGCTTCTATATCCCGTAAATGTCCCGTAAAGACACCCTATTTTCCACTACCTGCCTTTCGAGTCTTGGTGCCAGTGCTAGAAAAATAATTATGAAAATTTAGTTATTAATTGTCCTCATGCGGGATCCGAACTAACGACCATCGCGTATAGAGTCCGACACCAATAATTAGCATATGTACAAATTGAAATATATTTTATATAAAAAAAATATACTACCTGTACTTATCTGCTAATTAAAACATCATTCTTATATGCATACATACATAAATATATTATATACAGTAATGAACTACAAACAAAACAATACAGGATTTTTTCCTTAACCTAATGGAAACTTTTGAAGGGCCTTCTTAAGGCACATCTCTAACAGGATATAAAAAGAATGATCTCAAATTTATTTCATTCGACGTTAAGCTAAGAAGCCCTTTTAGGACAAGGCGTGGGTTTTTCGGTGTCTTTAAGTAAATTTTGTATATTAAAACAATAAGATTGTCTTCATGTTGTCTTATTTCTTATTGATTTATTGATATATTTTGTTTTTTATTTTATTTTACCGCATGGCAGGATGGGTAGAGAAATGGGTTTCTAGAGCAAACTTTTTGCTTGTTGCTAGAGTAACAAAAATATTGCGTTAAAATCTGTCAAGTGCGAGTCAGACTACTGGACGCAAGTATACAGGTGCCCATGTCAGTTTTGTAAAAGCCCTCGTTTAATATTCTTCCCATTTTTTTTTTATTTTTATAGAAAAAGATCTGTGTCAATATATCATAGTTCATTACAACCTGTTTACTGACAGAGGAACAGGCGAAGGGAAGTCTAGACAGTAGGGTTTCGTTTTACTCTTTGTGTTAAAACCCTAAAAAAATTGCTTTATTGATTTTGGACAAATAATTTCATTTTTACATTGATTTCTTTTTACTATGAGTGGAAATCTAATATTTCTTATATTTACAGTAAGCTATTTAAAAATTAATGGAATGTTATATCAAATCAAATCTGTATCGATAATACACTTAATATTCTGAATGGTGAACTTATTTTGTCATTACCCGTTCAAATCAACAATTTCACAATAATACTGTGAAACAATTTACTTGCTTTACGTGTTTAGATTGCCAAATGTTTATATAATGTTATAAGTAAGTAGAGTATTTGACGAGTGACACTCAGTTATTTATTATACTCAAAACATATAATAAATTGAAAATTTAATAATTTAATAACTAAGCTTTAAAATTTACTAATAACGAAGTATGTCTCTTCCCCAGAGAATAAAATGAGCATTAGTGGTTGCTCAGAAGAAGGTCGTGCCGTTGCGGTAGATGGTCCGCGTCGCCTGTTACGGCAGCGACGGCGAGTCTTTGGAACTGAGGAGTGTAAGTTCCTATTTTCAGGATCGAATGTAGTAATGGGGTTCTTACGTATTTCTTCCCATTTATTAGTGGTCACCATCCAATCATCGACCCACATTTTTGCACGTTACTTCAATAAGCTTTAGCAACTTAGCAACACACTTTCATACGAACATCGAAATCACTCAACTTATAAGCTTCAAAAGCTTGGTCTATATGCTGACACCATTCCCGCACTTCAATGTGGGTATCTGGATCAAATTTGGAACAAATGAAAAATTACATATTAATTTTAACATATATTTCAATCCAATGTTTGTACAAGTATTAAGTAAAAATGTCATGAACAAAAATTATTGTAGCCCTTTGACAATTCAAGTACTCAGACAATATTATGATCCTTGTTTTGTATCGGATTTATTAAATTTCGATTATATTATGATATATCTGATATATGATCAATATTCACGTATTCAAACGATGTTTCCCTAACGGAAATTTGTAAGTTATAACAAATGTGTAATCCACTTACGCAAAAATCCTACCATGATTTATCAAAATGTGAAATTTTGTATACAATTTTTTATACTATATATTAATATTTGATCCTGAACTGGCAAGGTTGGTGAATACTTGATATTTAATGACTGATGGTATATACATACATTTGACAGCTTTCTGAATTTTCAGAAGCACTGCAATTAAATGATCAATATTGAATTTTTTTAATGAATTAATTTTATGTAAGTT
>JAZFAU010001118.1:0-22728 GCA_037178615.1 Dione vanillae
AATGGCCAAATAAATGACACTGAGTGGGAATCGAACCCACAAACTGTCACGTTTACAGTCGGACACTGTGCAACAGCTCCTCCTAGGTCCGGTCGTCAATAATTAGTAAATAACAATTGAATTTGTAATTATTGTACAATATTAAGTATTTACTATAACTTCTATGAAATCACATAGAATAGATCACTGTTTAGCGATAAGAGCACCTTTAGTATCTCTTACTTTATATATTACTTCCTTTTTACTTTTTCATTTTTAAAAAAACATAGTACATTATTACTATTATAATAATTATTTTCTTTAGAGTAAGTAGAGTGATTTGTCACTACACAAAATCATTAAACGATAAGAAGATTACATGAAATCATAAACTCACTGACATTTACCATTTAAAGGAGTGCCCAACTTTATGTATAAGCATTATATTTATAATATGGAGTTAATTTTCTAAGTCATTTAGTTTAAATATTCACTGTTATTACATATAATATATGTTGTAAAGACGGCAAATTGAATATCAGTATTTATGAACGACCGTTCTCTGTAAAGTAAGTGTTTTGATCTACTTACTGGTAATAGTGGTTTAAATGTACGAAGCAATTGCAATATATACGTTATTAAGTTTTGATTAAAATTAACTTTAATTATATTATATTTAATTTATGTCTTCACGCTTTATCCTGCACATAGTAGGGTAGGCAGAGGGAAACGCAGTAACCTAAGGAACCTGTGTTAAGACACTCCGTTCCCCACTTTCCGCCGTTTCGAGGCATTGCGTGTTCAGTGGCGGAACTCAACGCCACACTTTGCCTAGTTGCCAGAGCGAAAAAAATGGAAATGAAAAAATCCATCTTCTCCGGGTGGAAATCGAACCCAACAACCGTCGTGTTTACAGGCAGACGATACGCATCTGCGCTGCAACGGTACAAGTAATAAAATAATAATTATTTTTTCAGTTGCGGTTATGGTTCCACTACTGAGCTCTTAATGTATTGTTAAGTAATTATTGTAATATTTTCGCCATTTTGTTTAAATTTAATAGATTTTCATAGAAAATATCAATAATAATTCATAAGTTACTCGTAGGACGAGTGTAGTGGGGACGGAGAAAGCAGGAACTAAGCAACGGAGTGTCTTAACACTAGGTTCGTATGGTTCCTGCAGTTCCCTCTGCCTACCCTGCAATATGTGGGATAAAGCGTGAAGCTATAAAAAAAAATACTCGTATTAAAGAACACTTATACCATATTTCATTCAAACAAGCATATTATAATGAACTGGGAACTGAAAATTGTTAAATGAGAATACTGAGAATAATTTAAATGAGACCGAAGAAAATTTATTTTAAATATAAACAATGAATTTATTTAGTTTATTGTTTTTCACGAATTTATCACGAAAAATTCGCTAATGCTAATAGTATTTAGAAGTAAGTGTGGTGAAAAGGTAAGAGTACCGGGAAAATATAAATATATTTTTTTATTTTATCGTTTAGTAAATTCAGTCTCGTCTAGAGATTGACCACATAACTGTCCCTTGTACAGTCAAAAGCAAGTTAAGATCACCTCAATAGTGTATATGTTATACATATAAATATTGAATTTGTATGTATTAGATATACATATATGTTTGAATGAATGTACATATGTACCAATATGGCCATAAACTGGTTCGCCTTATCAGTTGCGTTAGTATTTTATCAAAGCAGTTCAAGCAAAATTGAGCGGACCAAAACGATCAGATAGGAGGGTACTGAAATTACATTTTAAATGTTGAAGAAACATGTAAATATGTTAGTGCCTCATTATTATACAAATATTATATGTTGAGAAAGTATGACAGCATACTGTGACACACACACACACACACACACACATATATATATATATATATATATATATATATATATATATATATATATATATATATATATATATATATATATATATATATATATAGATCTATATATATATATATATATATATATATATATATATATATATATATATATATATATATATATATAGGGGGTCGAAGATGGAAGGCTTGCACGTAGCGATCCCTGCCAGCCCTACCTAGGGCTGCAACATTCCATCAGCCACGAGCACCATACGGGAGCACACTGCTAGGGCGTCCCCCGAGGCGACGCGCACCAGTGCGTCCCCGCTGGTGTGACAAGTGGAGACGAATGCGGCGTTGGGGACCGCCACCCAGCACGCCATGTCCGGAACGGCGGGAAGTGGAGGACGGAGCTACAAATAGCTGCGTGGAATGTAAGAGGAGGGATGGACCAGAAGATGAATGAACTATTAGATGTGATGGATGAGCGAGATTTGGATGTCATTTGTATGACTGAGACCAAGCGAAAGGGCAATGATGCAACCGATTTGCCGGGCAGCCGCGTCGCTCTCTGGGCCGGCGTTCCAGAGAGCGAACGCGGGTGTCAAGGTGTAGGTGTATTATTGTCCTCTCGATTGGTTAGTGCAGTGGTAGAGTACGAGGCGATCAACCCTAGACTGCTTTGGGTTCGCTTCAAGCTGGGGATTACAAGAATATTCTTGTTGGTGGCATATGCGCCGGTATCCTCAGCTTCATTGAGCGAGCTTGAGGGGTTTTGGGAGAGTGTCAGGGATGTTCTAGGCAGTGTTAGAGGAAATGAAAAATTAATATTATGTGGAGACATGAATGGATGGGTCGGAACCGCGAGAAGTGGTTACGAAGGTGTGTTAGGTCAATATGGTGACAGAAGAGTGAATGAGGCTGGAAAGCTCATTTTGGAACTTTGCAAGGAAAGGAATTTGTTTGTGGCAAACACGATGTTTGACCACAAACAAATTCACATGTATACGTGGGAGCGCATGGGAGAGAAAAGTATGATTGACTTATTCCTAGTGGATCAGCGGATTCGAAAACAAGTGATGGACACACGTGTGTTTAGGGGTGCCGACTTGGGAACGGACCACTATCTAGTAATTGCTAGATTTAGGGGTTTGTTCGTAGGATGGCGTAACCGCACAAGGTGTTCATACTTGGAATCGAATTATCGCATAAGAAGCTGGAAGCTTCAAGATCCACCGATCAGAGAGGAGTATACAGAAAGGGTTTCCAAAAAGCTAGACAGTTGTGAAACAGGAAATGAAAGCGTTGAAGTATGTTGGCAGAACCTTAGGAACTGCATGGTGGAAGCTGCGACAGAGGTATGTGGTACAATGAAAAGAGGCTTTAGTAAAAAGCGTGACGAATGGTGGGATGATGAAGTGAGAGATGCTGTAGAAAGAAAGAAGAAGGCATGGCAGGATTATAAAGCCTCGGGTAAGAATAAAAGTATGAGAGAGATTAAAAAGAAAGAGTACAAGCTGCAAAAGCACCAAACGAAAGCACTGATAAAGATGAAGCGTGAAATAAACGAGAGTAAAAGAGATGAAAGGTTGACGAGCAACTTCCGGGATAACACGAAGCTTTTCTGGCGAGAAGTTAGTGATTCACGGAGTTGTTCGTCAACCTTTAGAATGAAAGGGGTGCTTTCGAAGGACGGTGAGATATTCACAAACAGATCACACGTTTTGCAGCGATGGGCGGAATTCTATAAGGAGATGTATGAATGTGATGACGCTTCTGCCTCAAGTAACAGCGACAAGCCGAGTCTTGATGTAGCAGATGGCGAAATCAGTATAAAAGAAGTTGAGAGTGCAATAAGAAGCTTGAAATGTGGTAAGTCAGCGGGAGCGGATGGAGTTACTGCCGAGATGATCAAATATGGTGGACCTCGCATCTTGGACTTGTTCTGGTTTCTGTGCAATTTGTGCTGGAAATCGGGGGAGGTCCCAGATGATTGGCAAAGTGCAGTCATCGTGCCTTTGTATAAGGGCAAAGGTTCACAGATAGACTGTGCAAGCTATAGGGCTATCAGTTTGATTAGCTTAGGTGGTAAAGTATATGCAAAAATTTTAGCGAGAAGAATGCAAGAAAGATCCGAAAGGCTACTGTGGGAGGCCCAAGGAGGTTTTAGACCTGGAAGAGGATGCATGGATCAGATCTTTTCCATCCGCATGATCACAGAGAAGTTTTTGGCTGTAAACCAAAAGGTTTTCTGTGCTTTTGTGGACTTGGAGAAGGCGTTTGACAGGGTTTTGAGAAAGAAATTGTGGGAGATACTACCCCGGTACAATGTGAGCGGACCCTTGCTGCAGGCTGTAAAGTCTCTTTATAGAGATCACTCAGCCTGTGTGCGAGTAGGAGCCGACATGTCGCCTCGGTTTGGCATCCAATCGGGTGTCAAACAGGGCTGCGCCATGTCGGCTTGGTTGTTCAATTTGTATTTGGATAGCTGTCTCCAAGGACTGAAAGAAAGTGATATGGGTGTAAAAGTGGGTGACTTGAAGGTAAATTGCTTGTTGTACGCAGATGATGCAGTGCTTATTGCATCATCAGAAAGCGAGTTGCAGGCATTGGTCACCATTCTGAAAGACGGGTGTGAAACTAATGGTCTAAGCCTGAATGCAAGTAAGACAAAGGTTCTGGTATTTGAAAGAGACGAGGAAAGGACAGATTGCAAGATTTTCGTGAACGGAAATTTATTAGAACAAGTGAATGAAGTAGTATACTTGGGAAGTATGTTAAGTAGAGATGGTAGATACGAAATGGATGTGGAAAGACGTGTTGCTGCCGGTAACAGAATGAACGGTGCCTTAGCTGCGTTGTTGAGACGGCAGAACGTCAGCGTCGCTGCACGTTTGGCCGTACACAATGCAGTTTTGGTTCCGACGCTGTTATATGGCAGTGAAACGTGGGTATTACAGAAGAAGAATGAAAGAAAGATGAATGCTGTGGAGATGCGATCTCTTCGAAGGATATGCGGAGTCAGCTTAGCTGACCGAATCCGCAACGAAGAGGTACACAGTATGGTAGGTACCAGCGAGGATGTCACAGTAAGAATGAAGAAGAACGTGCTCAGGTGGTTTGGGCACGTTGAAAGAATGAGTGACGAAAGAATGGTAAAAAAGATATACGATGGAAAAGTGTGTGGTAAGAGAGGTAAGGGGAGACCTCGGTTGACTTTCGAAAACACAGTATCGAAGATACTGGAGGAAGGTCACGTAAAAAGCATGAGGACTCCTCGGAGAGCATGCATGAAGAGGTTAATGACAGTGGACGAGGCGAAAGAGGTATGTAGGGACCGCAGCGTTTGGCGCTCCGTTCTCTCTGACTACCCCGCTAGGGATAGAGCGTGAAGATATGTATGTATGTATGTATGTATATATATATATATATATATATATACATATCCAATAATTTTTCATAAAACTCTATCTCAAAACCTTTGTAAGTATTAATGTTATTAAATATATATTTACTTTGCAGTATATAATTTAATTCAATTTCAATTGACTTTCTTTACAATTAAATAATAATATATTTTTTTTAAATCATCAATAAGAATAATAACGTATCTAATGCTTCAGTACGCTGGGAAATGTAGGGGAGAACTATGAAAGGATTTTCAGAAAATCCAGAAAAAACAGGATCTTATCTATTAAACTTAGTATTATTATTGGCTCTTGACATTCGCTTTCTTCTTTATCAATACAATCTATCAATTGTATAAATCCAGAGAGTGCATTGTTGTTACAAGCGAAGTGAAAGAGCTCTTGAAAGAAATCATTTATTAATACATATCAATATTTCAAGACTTTTGAAGTTATCAGTGTTATATATTAAGTGATATGATAAGGTAAGATAAGATAAGATAAGCGTATATTGTTTTGTTTTTTCGTAGACCAAAGTTAAAAAAAGTTATATAACGTAGCTGTAATGTATGCCACTGGCTTGATATAATATAGTAAGTAAAGAAAAAAAAATTAATTAGTATTTTCTTTTATAATATAGGTGGCAAACGAGCAGACAGATCACCTGATAGTAAGTGAATACTGCCGTCCGTGGACATTTGCATCACTAGAGGAGCTACAAAATGCGTTGCCGGCCGGTAAGTTTTTGACAGTAAAAAAATATAATTAATCTATATTATTGCCAAAGCTAAACTTATAAGTATGTTTGTTAAGTATGCTTATCTCCAGAACTACTACTTGGAAAAAAATATTTTTGTTTTTCAAACACATTTAGGGACGAAAATTATATTTCATAATATATGACGTTGGTATTACCACTGAACATAAGGTCAAAATTTTTTTTGGCCCTTTTATAAACAAGTCTTAGTTATTTTTGAATGTATAGTTAGCTAAAAGAATTGAACTTGCTACTATCAACTACAGTAACCAACTGCTACACCAACGGCAAAGAACGTATAAAACATAAAAGCAAAAGCCTTTAAGTCAGTTATTACTGAAAGTGTTATACGATTGACTATTTCCGAGCACTAATGACGTATTGAGATTGTGAAAGCTCAGAAGCTTTTTTCCATCTCTTTCGATATCTGTCGTTTAATGATGTATTACAGAGAATCTTTTTGTGTAGTATTATTTTTTAAAAATCCAAAACGCACAAGTTGCCTATTTCTTTGCTTTGATTAGACAAATATATTATTTTATGAGATCGTTTCATATATTTTTTATATTATAAATAATAGTTTTTCTAATTGGACGTACGTTTTTGAATTTTATGCTATTATTGAAGCCAAAGTGAAATAATAAAATTATTACAAACTGTTAAATTTGAAACATTATTTAAAAAAATAACCCACTGTCAATAAAATACTCACTTTATCAATAATAAATAAGAAAATAAAAATATTAATTAAAGAATATTTAAAAATATTTTACAAATTATTATAACAGTCGTCAATAACTACTTAATCTAAAAAAATGATCTTGACTTTAACGATATCTTCATACTTACATTCTCTTGCACATTTTTAAACTTTAATTTAAGTATTTATATGTATTTTAGTATACAGCAAGCAGTAATACTTGTACTACATAGCAGAGTTGGGCGTGGCAAGGCCAGTCACCGCTCTATGCGTTATGCAACTCCAATATCACACGATCCTGCGCTTGCGCAGGATATTTATATATTTTATCGTTTGACGTATATTATTATTTATCCGATTAGTGTTTAGTGAATTATTTTTAATATACTATATGTTACTCAATTTAATATATGATTTTTTAATCTATATTAAAACGAATTGCAGAAATTTTGGTTATGTAATTTAATATAAGGATTGTATCTAAGCTAAATATTTATTTTAGGAATAATTGTTTACGCTAAAACAATAATAAAATTCTATATAAGTAGGACTGTCGCGGCACAGTTGTGGAACGGTGTGACTGCGAATGATTTCATAGGTTTGATACTAACTCGAGAAAATAAACGATAAGACGATGAAGCTTTGGAATTGAACCCCTGTCTAACACGCTGTGTGTGTCAAAAAACGGACGGAAATTGAAAACTAATTGTCCTAGTACTAAATTTCCTGTACTTAGTTACCTACTTACAAAATAAAAAATATAAAGAATCCATATTTTATTACAAAAGTTTATATAACATAATCTTACTGCTATTTATGAAGTAAATTTATGCTGAAACAATGAAGTGGCTTGGACTAAGAATCTGAAAAGGTCGCCACATTTAAGTGACATTAGTTTGACCTTTGAACCTCACTTTGATAAATAACAAAATTGCATACAAATTTAATTCAGACAAACGGTAATTTTATGTAAAACTGACCACAGTTCGGTATCGAAATTATCATAAATTAATAAATGTTTATAGTTTACTTGTTTTAAACACATACTATGTGATTTTAAATGCTTATACATATACATATATGAGTGTAATATACAAAAACGAGTGTGTAATTATTTTTTTCATATGTAAAGATTTGCTGATGTCACAGCAGAGCGACGGGTGCTACCCATTGGATTTCGTCAAAATCGTTCAAATATTACAAAGGAATTGTGAATTAAATTAATTTTTATGACACTTATTGATTACATAATTAAATCATTTTCTTATATTATAGAAAAAATATTTTGAAGAAACGAGAAACCTTTTGGCATAGTTATATATAATATCTCAAGATAATATGTTGATTTAGGACCGTCATAGTGAAGAGGCGCAGCGTCTGGCTGAAAATGCGACAGTCTGTGCAGGATCGATTGCTACTCATGGATAACGGATTATTTCATTTGCTTTGCTCTGGCAACTATGGAAAGTGCGGCGTTGAGTTCCGCTGGGTTCGGCCCAGCGGGGAATCGAGTGTCTTAACACTACGTTTCCACAGTTCTAGCGGTTCCCTCTGTTTACCCTGCTATATGCGGGACAAAGCATAAAGCAAAAATAATATGTCAATATTTTTTACATAACAAGGCTTTGTACTAATATATTTATCTATTGCAATTTCATTATTAGATCAAATTAATTGCTTACACTCGACATCTAATCAAAGTAATTATAATGTAGATAACCTACTTGAAGTAGCTCACTTAAAACCAGTGGAAATACCTGCAACAAAAAAAATACATTATTAAAACATACTAAGGGAAACGGAGAAAACTCCGAAGAACAGAAAGTTATAGGTACACCAAAAAACCAGAGAGTTATAAGAAAAACTGAAAGTCTTAGATATATTTTGCAAAATATGAAGAGGCTAATGACAGTGGACGAGGCGGAAGAGGTGGTGAGAGCCCAGCGTTTGGCGCTCCGTTCTCTCTGACTACTCCGCTAGGGATAGAGCGTGAAGTTATGTATGTATGTATGTATGTATGAGTGTATATATTGGACAACGAAGCAACAAGTAACCTTCTAAACTATCTAAATTTACATACTGAATTATAAAAAGATGTCATTTAAAATACAGTATAAAAATATATACAAAAAAACGTAAAAAAATTCACAATATTATAAGACTCGATAACAGTTAAAAATATAGAAACTGGATGTGAAATATGAGGCGAGCAATTTACGGAACCACCGACGATGTGTAATATGGGAGATTTTGCACTGGCGAGATTTATGGTGACTTTTATAGGAACGAACTGAGAGCAACGCGTATATACAGTTATATATAGTTATATATATAGTTATATATAGTTATATATCTTTGATAAATTATATATTATTTCTATTTTTTATGTTTTCACGCTTTATCCCGCACCTTGCAGGTAGGCAGAGGGAACCGTGAGAACCTAGCGTGTTTCTCGTGGCATTGTGTGTTGAGCGCCGGAATTCAACGCCTAGACCTAGTTGCCAGAGCGAAGAAGATGGAAATGAAACATCCATCTTCCCCGAGTGGGAATCGAACCTACTAACCGACAAAATAAATTATTTACTAATTAATAATTTTAAATTATAAAAAATTATACATGCTTATTGTATTTTTTTTTAATTTCATCCAAACTAGTTAGCCAAAGGTGAGTAGAGTAAGAGTGGAGTGGATAATTTAAAAATTTGACTAAATCTCAAAATATATATATGTAAAGACGGAAAAAAAAGTTATTGGTAGTGTATTCGAAATAATACGTTAGCAAAATATATTCGTGTAATATGAAACGTTAGTCAAATTGAGAAACCACGGGGACCCGTCTGCAACATTACTCCAAAACACATTTACAGTTAATCTGATCATTGACAGATGGACGTACAATTTCTGCTGAATTTTTAATATAAATATATTTTTTCGATAAAATTTTCATCTAAAATTTAGGGTTTTCATTAAAAACCATAAAATGCTTAAGAATTTTTTTTATTAGAGATTTTAAATAATTAGCTGTAAGGACATTTTTTTCTAATATGGTAAGTTAAAGAGATTTTGATTAACCTCTTTTTTGCTGTTAACACTAAATCATCCATTATACGCCTTATTATTAAACTGATGCTAATTGACGCAGTGACAGTGCAACTGTTTAAATAAAGACGGTAAGAATAAAGTCAGTAGAGCAAAATAGATTAATCTGTATCATTTATCAGTAATACAATAGTAATTGTTACAGGAATTGTTATAAAAACTGGTGAGTCGTTTTTTTTAGCTTCACGCTTTATCCCGCATCTTGCAGGGTAGGCAGAGGGAACTGCAGGAACCATATGTATATATATATATATATATATATATATATATATATATATATATATATATATATATATATATATATATATATATATATATATATATATATATATATATATATATATATATATATATATATATATATATATATATATATATATATATATATATATATATATATATATATATATATATATATATATATATACGCGATAAGTTACCCGATAAGTGATAAGGGATTTAAATCTTCGAACGCTCAAATAAATTGCTATCCGAAAATAGCTTTGATACTTTCCCACACAGCCTGTATGAAGTCCACCGATAAGGAGGTATAGTGAAAACTTATTTTATAATACATTAAACAATTTCGTTATGTTGGTCGTGTCAGGAGGATATGTACTATTGATTTTTATGTGCTACGCTTACTGTAATATGAAAATCTAGGTTGTGGGTTCGATTTCCGGAGATGAATCGCGGCGTTGAGTTCCGCGCAGTGTCGTGAAGTAATATAACAAAATTATAATATTTCAACTTACGTTTACGTACGTTTCTCTGGCTATCTTGTTACATAATAAATTATGAAAATAAAATATATAAAAATATGTATATGTAAATATGTCTTTCATAAAGATCAATTTTAATATAGATCAATAAGTACGTCGTAAGTATCTACGTCTTTACGTCTTTAAAAATAAATAATTTTCTTCTTTTTTTGATATTTTGCAAATGTTTCAGCTAAACCTGCACATGACAGGGTAGGAAACAGGCATATCGTAATTGGCGAGTACGCAAAGTATTTTTTATTTATTTGCGTTTCATTGCCGTATCTGTTACTTATCACCAAAAAAAACTATTTCTCTTTTACTAACTATAAACAGCTAATAATTATTTAACTTACAATTAACCTAAATCAACAAATACTAAATGCCAATTTTGGCTTTCTTCTCCTTAAGTAAATGTAAAATAAAATCGTCTAGATTGAATTACCTGAGATATCAAATTAAGTAAAACAAGCCATACTGGCGCAGTGCTAATTAGTCTAAATGTAACCATAATAGTATTAGGTTCGACTCCCATTCGAAGAAGAGAATTTACTCTACTTTCTTACTATTACTACATTTTTTGAACCTTAAATCTAGATCTTTTTTAAATTTCCCAAACCTATATTGCTCTTAAATACTCTGCTATATGTAATTTTTAGTTAAAAATATTATTTAACTCCACAGTTCCACTTAACTAACCAACACGTGTAGCTATATATATCATATTATACATAAAAGTTCATTTTTCAAAGCCCATATGAAAATGAAAGCGTATAAAGTTATCTCTCATACATTCATTATATGTCAGCGTTATGCAACTCATATGTTGTAGGTACATGCATCTACATACAGCTTTATTCCTGACATATAACGAATGTACTCGTACGCTGTAGCTCTTTTGATAGCTTAAATAGCTTTGCAATGTAAAGAACTTTGTAGCTTAATTTTATGTTGTAAGTTGATTTGGATATTACACTTATATATTTGTAAATTTTCTTCGCTTTGGAATCGAGACGTGGACGGCGTTTAGTTTTGCCTTGTGTCTCAAAACGTAATGCCTCAAAAGGTGGAAAATATGAAAAGGAGTGTATTAATACTAGGTTCCCAAGGTTCCTGCGGTTCCCTCTGCCTTGCTATGCGTGATAAAGCATGAACCTAAAAAAATGGTATCATTTTCTCTCGTATGTCAGGATTGGGCAGAGGGATCTAAAATTGAATATATGAGTTCAAAAACACTTAAATTATGTATTGAACGTAATCCAACGTCACGTTTTCTCTTCTTACCAAATAGAAGTAAAATAATTCATTTCTTCAAGTAAGAATCAAACCCAAAACCACCACATTTACAGTCATAGTATAACAGAACTATACGATAGGTCCTAAAATTTTGTGAATTCAAATTATAACTTCACTTTTACTTCAAGTGAAAACAAGTGTGACAAGTGTTGTACAAAATAAGCTACAACTAAGTAACACTATGTATTCAGTAGTTCCAGACTCTATCTCGTAAGCGACCGGCCAATTAAGCATATATATGAATAATTTATACCACCATATCTGTCCGCGTCGGTATTTAAGACCTAAAAATAAAATTTATGGCCTACACAGTTGCGAATTGCTGTCATATTGAACATTGACGGTGGAAATTGTAAGAATTTTATTAATGATTTACTTTTTTGCGCTAATTCTCTACAAATTGGTGTTTTTTTTATCTTGCCTCTATACAGTTTATATAGAGAAATAGTTCAAGTTGTAATAATTATTAAAACTTATTATCTACTGTTTTTTTTGGTTTTGCTTCACGCTAGGATAGGCAGAGGGAACCGCAGGAACTATAGGGAGGCGCTAAGGCACTCTGTTCTCTGCTTTCTGCCTTTTTTTGAAACATTGCGCGCTGAGTGATAGAATTCAACACCGCGTTTTACCTAGGTGCCAGAGCGCAAAAAAATGGAAATAAAAAAATCCATTCTCCCCAAAACCCACCGACCGTCGTGATTACAGGCAGACGCTGCGCCTCTTCACCACGACGGTCCTCTCCCTTAATTATGCCAAAAATATTATACTTACAATTTTCAGAAAACTTTCATTAATATTAACTTATATAACTTAATGTTGAAGGAACAGTTTGACGTAGATTTAGCACATTAGTATATTTAGGTAATACAACGCAGTTGCAATCATAATAATGTACAACAAAGTATAGGGACACATGTGATATAAGACTATTATCTATGTGAAAAACATATATGAAAGGGCTTAATTTATAATTTTCATATAAAAGCAATATAAATATTTAAGCCATGAAGCTTAAAAGGATTTTTCTTACGATAGTAATGGGTTCCATTCCCACTTAGTGAGGGAATCAATAGAGGCGTAGCGCCTGTAAATGCGACGGTTTATTCGATTCCCACTAGAGGAGAATAGAGTTTTCTATATTGATTTTCATCGCTCTGGCACGTAGGCAAAGCGCGGCATTTAGTTCCGCCACACACTACACAACGCCTTGAAAAAGGCCGAAAGCGAAGAACGGAGTGTCTTAACACTAGATTCTATGGTTCCTGCGGTTTCCTTTGCTTACCCTGCCATGTGCGGGATAAAGCGTGAAGCTAAAAGAAAATTACGTGTGTAAAACAATGAAAGTAAGCACACTTTCTATTTTTGGACAAAATAATCGTTAGGTATTAAATGTGGGAACAAAGTAAATTGTAGCTTTTGCTTAATGAGTTCTGCACAACTTAAAATGTATAGAGTATTTCACATCTAAATAAGGCTTCATATTATCTTATTATTTTAATTAATATTTATATGGTTCTTTATATAGATTATAAAGTCAAAATATTGAAGACTCTGTGTTATGACCTTTGAGTTGAATAAATCCTAAATTAGTGTTACCATTAAAATAAACGTTATATGAAAGTGATATTTTTTACAAATAATATACAGATTAAATATGGCTTATTTTCGCCCACATTTGCGTGTTTAAGTATGCAGGATTAAATATTTACTGTATTGAAATGATTGAAATGTCCACCGATAAGGAGGTATAGTGAAAACTTATTTTATAATACATTAAACAATTTCATTATGTTGGTCGTGTCAGGAGGATATGTACTATTGATTTTTATGTGCTACGCTTACTGTAATATGAAAATCTAGGTTGTGGGTTCGATTTCCGGAGATGAATCGCGGCGTTGAGTTCCGCGCAGTGTCGTGAAGTAATATAACAAAATTATAATATTTCAACTTACGTTTACGTACGTTTCTCTGGCTATCTTGTTACATAATAAATTATGAAAATAAAATATATAAAAATATGTATATGTAAATATGTCTTTCATAAAGATCAATTTTAATATAGATCAATAAGTACGTCGTAAGTATCTACGTCTTTACGTCTTTAAAAATAAATAATTTTCTTCTTTTTTTGATATTTTGCAAATGTTTCAGCTAAGTCAATACCATATTATTGAATAATAAGAATATTAATCATTTCAATACAGTAAATATTTAATCCTGCATACTTAAACACGCAAATGTGGGCGAAAATAAGCCATATTTAATCTGTATATTATTTGTAAAAAATATCACTTTCATATAACGTTTATTTTAATGGTAACACTAATTTAGGATTTATTCAACTCAAAGGTCATAACACAGAGTCTTCAATATTTTGACTTTATAATCTATATAAAGAACCATATAAATATTAATTAAAATAAGAAGATAATATGAAGCCTTATTTAGATGTGAAATACTCTATACATTTTAAGTTGTGCAGAACTCATTAAGCAAAAGCTACAATTTACTTTGTTCCCACATTTAATACCTAACGATTATTTTGTCCAAAAATAGAAAGTGTGCTTACTTTCATTGTTTTACACACGTAATTTTCTTTTAGCTTCACGCTTTATCCCGCACATGGCAGGGTAAGCAAAGGAAACCGCAGGAACCATAGAATCTAGTGTTAAGACACTCCGTTCTTCGCTTTCGGCCTTTTTCAAGGCGTTGTGTAGTGTGTGGCGGAACTAAATGCCGCGCTTTGCCTACGTGCCAGAGCGATGAAAATCAATATAGAAAACTCTATTCTCCTCTAGTGGGAATCGAATAAACCGTCGCATTTACAGGCGCTACGCCTCTATTGATTCCCTCACTAAGTGGGAATGGAACCCATTACTATCGTAAGAAAAATCCTTTTAAGCTTCATGGCTTAAATATTTATATTGCTTTTATATGAAAATTATAAATTAAGCCCTTTCATATATGTTTTTCACATAGATAATAGTCTTATATCACATGTGTCCCTATACTTTGTTGTACATTATTATGATTGCAACTGCGTTGTATTACGTAAATATACTAATGTGCTAAATCTACGTCAGACTGTTCCTTCAACATTAAGTTATATATAAGTTAATATTAATGAAAGTTTTCTGAAAATTGTAAGTATAATATTTTTGGCATAATTAAGGGAGAGGACCGTCGTGGTGAAGAGGCGCAGCGTCTGCCTGTAATCACGACGGTCGGTGGGTTTTTGGGGAGAATGGATTTTTTTATTTCCATTTTTTTGCGCTCTGGCACCTAGGTAAAACGCGGTGTTGAATTCTATCACTCAGCGCGCAATGTTTCAAAAAAAGGCAGAAAGCAGAGAACAGAGTGCCTTAGCGCCTCCCTATAGTTCCTGCGGTTCCCTCTGCCTATCCTAGCGTGAAGCAAAACCAAAAAAAACAGTAGATAATAAGTTTTAATAATTATTACAACTTGAACTATTTCTCTATATAAACTGTATAGAGGCAAGATAAAAAAAACACCAATTTGTAGAGAATTAGCGCAAAAAAAGTAAATCATTAATAAAATTCTTACAATTTCCACCGTCAATGTTCAATATGACAGCAATTCGCAACTGTGTAGGCCATAAATTTTATTTTTAGGTCTTAAATACCGACGCGGACAGATATGGTGGTATAAATTATTCATATATATGCTTAATTGGCCGGTCGCTTACGAGATAGAGTCTGGAACTACTGAATACATAGTGTTACTTAGTTGTAGCTTATTTTGTACAACACTTGTCACACTTGTTTTCACTTGAAGTAAAAGTGAAGTTATAATTTGAATTCACAAAATTTTAGGACCTATCGTATAGTTCTGTTATACTATGACTGTAAATGTGGTGGTTTTGGGTTTGATTCTTACTTGAAGAAATGAATTATTTTACTTCTATTTGGTAAGAAGAGAAAACGTGACGTTGGATTACGTTCAATACATAATTTAAGTGTTTTTGAACTCATATATTCAATTTTAGATCCCTCTGCCCAATCCTGACATACGAGAGAAAATGATACCATTTTTTTAGGTTCATGCTTTATCACGCATAGCAAGGCAGAGGGAACCGCAGGAACCTTGGGAACCTAGTATTAATACACTCCTTTTCATATTTTCCACCTTTTGAGGCATTACGTTTTGAGACACAAGGCAAAACTAAACGCCGTCCACGTCTCGATTCCAAAGCGAAGAAAATTTACAAATATATAAGTGTAATATCCAAATCAACTTACAACATAAAATTAAGCTACAAAGTTCTTTACATTGCAAAGCTATTTAAGCTATCAAAAGAGCTACAGCGTACGAGTACATTCGTTATATGTCAGGAATAAAGCTGTATGTAGATGCATGTACCTACAACATATGAGTTGCATAACGCTGACATATAATGAATGTATGAGAGATAACTTTATACGCTTTCATTTTCATATGGGCTTTGAAAAATGAACTTTTATGTATAATATGATATATATAGCTACACGTGTTGGTTAGTTAAGTGGAACTGTGGAGTTAAATAATATTTTTAACTAAAAATTACATATAGCAGAGTATTTAAGAGCAATATAGGTTTGGGAAATTTAAAAAAGATCTAGATTTAAGGTTCAAAAAATGTAGTAATAGTAAGAAAGTAGAGTAAATTCTCTTCTTCGAATGGGAGTCGAACCTAATACTATTATGGTTACATTTAGACTAATTAGCACTGCGCCAGTATGGCTTGTTTTACTTAATTTGATATCTCAGGTAATCCAATCTAGACGATTTTATTTTACATTTACTTAAGGAGAAGAAAGCCAAAATTGGCATTTAGTATTTGTTGATTTAGGTTAATTGTAAGTTAAATAATTATTAGCTGTTTATAGTTAGTAAAAGAGAAATAGTTTTTTTTGGTGATAAGTAACAGATACGGCAATGAAACGCAAATAAATAAAAAATACTTTGCGTACTCGCCAATTACGATATGCCTGTTTCCTACCCTGTCATGTGCAGGTTTATCCTGCACATGACAGGGTAGGAAGGAGGCATAAAAAAATATAAATCACACATCACACTAAACATATACATATGTTAAAACAAAAAAAGTTTCACTACAACGACGTCTCATTCATTATTTATAAGGTATATTTTCATGATTGTTTCACAAAACATTCGCAACAAATAATAACTTCATTTGTGTTTTGATGTTAATACGCGGCTATTACTACACGTATCATGTATGTATGTACGTACGTTGCATTTCCACTACCTTAATAAATAATTTAAAAAAATATAACAACGTAATTTGTATTCTTTATGTATATAAAATGCCGTAGGATGTGTATTAGCAATTATTTCTTTGTAATTAAGTGATTCTAATTATAATTTAGTACTAAATAACATTGTAGAGAGAGGAACTCGAACAGTGGTTTAGAATGTTGAGTAGCAGATGGGTAGCGGAAATGGGTAGTATGGGTAACGTATTTGGGTAGTATAGGTTGTGGTATAATGGGTAGTGTCTATTTCCTAGAATACTTTATATTTGACCCAGGCACTCGTCTGAGTTCTTTCTCTACAATAACCGGAAACAGCTAGATCAGTCCATGGTATACTAAATAAGCTTCTTCTAACACACGTAATATATTTTTTCGTTATTATGTATACAGAACCCAGCTCCCTTAATCCAGCTTAATCTAACATTTAATTTCCCGAAGAGTAGAAGTAGTAGAAGCTGTGATAGCACAGTGCTTAAGCGTCTGATTGTAACCGCGACGGTTGTGAGTTCTATTTTTTTGGTCTCGCTCTGGTAACAAGACGAAGCGCAGCGTTGTGTTACGCAACACTATACGAAATGTCTCGATAGATGGAAAACTGTGAAAGGAGAGAACCCAACAATGGGTTCTCTCTGTCTACTCTGCCTTACTAATATCTAAACGTGATCTCATGTCACGTAGGTAGTACGGATAATGACGTTATTTATCTGTATTGTGATACATATTGTCTAGTCCCCAAACACCCTGTTGACAAATTTGATTATAAGTACAGATCATAATTAATATGATATCATCGTAATAAGATATAATATATAGTTTATATATATATATATATATATATATATATATATATATATATATATATATATATATTATATATATATATATATATATATATATATATATATATATATATATATATATATATATATATATATATATATATATATATATATATATATATATATATATATATATATATATATATATATATATATATATATATATATATATATATATATATATATATATATATATATATATATATATATATATATATATATATATATATATATATATATATATATATTATTTATTTATTTATTTATTTATTAATTTTTTACCCGGATTTTGGTGTTTTTTCGTATTTAAACTGTTAGTTTATATGATATAGTATTCTTCTGTCATTTTGAACTAGGATTTAATGAATTGTCTCTTTACACTATTCCCATTTCTGATATTGAAAATTGTCTTCTTTAAGGTGAAACTAACGATCCGTGATTTATAATCATTAATAAGCTATAGTCAAATGGAGTTTCTATATACGTGTAAACTGGAAAACTATATTCAATACATTTACTTAAACATCTTGTTAAAATTTAGATAAAACTGAATGTCTTCCTTCACGTTAGGTAAAAGAGGTTACTGTCTTTCTTATAAACCAAAATTATACATAAATATTTTTATATAAACTAAATTATTTATGCATCACAAAACGTATTTGAATTCTTATCAATATTTATAAAGATAACACGTTAGAAAACTACCTCTTGCATTATGTATAACGCCGAAATTTGTAAATTGTTGCTTATACGATTTAAATGGTGCATAAAATATACTTTATTGATTCTGAAACTATTCACTATTAATGTATGTGACCTAATAATGAAGTACAACGCTGCATAATTTAATATTTTTCTTTAATAGAGACTTTAGTATGCAATTGGTCATCGAGCAAACAGGTGTTAGAATAGGTTGTATTTTTCATAAGTTTTAATACGTCTTTCAAGACGCAAAAAGAACGTAGAGTTCTTTACTCTCTCTCTCTCGTTCTCTGTTTTCTAATTTTGAGTGACAGTTTGGTCATAAATAATCTCTGGTGACTTCTTACTGCATCGAGACAAAGGTTTCTTTCGATTGAACCCAAATGAAGAAATATATTCTACCACAATATAGTTTATTTATTTTGAATTTACCCTTGAAAAATGAACCCTTGAAAGTTTTAGCAATCGAATCGGATGACTTACGAGAAATTAAATTACAGGAAAGTATGGAGTTTGTTTAGAAACTGAAGATCTACAAGTTTTGAATACGCCTCAGTGGATACTAACTTAGGTAGACATATATTTTGTTGATGTTGACGTTTTTTATAGGAAATGACTGGACAAAAAAGTAATTTGCGTCAAGTTTCTTTATTCAAAACAAAGACGTAACTTAACGCTGTTTTTTGTTCCTTTTGATAGGGCTTATAGAAGATGTCGAAGATAAAAAGAAATTTTATTTCTCTGAGAGGGAATCGAACTGACAATACTCGAACCTACTTCGTTTTACGATAAAAAATATACATTAAAGTTATTTAAGCACTAAAGTACTTCTAAATTACATGGTCAGATAAAATTTAATACAAAAAAACAAATCACATAATCAAAATTTCCACAAATTTTCATACATTGCATAGTAAAGAGTAACCGACCTTTATATTTGTGAATGCAAATCAAGGGCCCCTACTTATCTTTTATTTAAATTCTTTTGGTTTGAAAATTTTATACGTAGCCTTAATATAACATATGTAGTATACTTATAATGTACATGAAGGAGCAAGTAATAAAGACAAAAAGATATATATGAAAATATATGTATTGCCACTATATATAAATTTGAAGAGAATGTGAAGCACTGTCGAATAAAAAAAATTACATTATAAATATATGGAATAAATTAAATATAAAATTATGTATATCACTCGTATTGAAAAAGGCAACTTCTAGCGAGCTCTTTTTACCAGAACTGCCTCTGAACTTCTAGTTTGCTTAGAACTTTGTATTTTTCGACGATTCAATGTATGTATTATGTAACTATCAATTTATGTAAAGAATATATTTCCATAGATTCTACTTTGCTAACATTTTTTTTGGAAATCGTTTACCATTTACATCGTAGGAATAACGAATTAACTACGACGATGGTTTCATTTTACAACAATGTACATAAACCTACCTTGCGTCCGAAATGGCGCAATCCAACACCACGTTTGGTCTAATCGCATTGGGAAGCGAAAATATTAATATATAACCATATCTTATGATAATCATGTCCCAGTCAAAACATTCAATTATTTTTTTATTGAAACTATTGCCATGGCTTTATAATTTTCAATTTTTTCTGACTTAGTCGTTTTCTTTGCCGAACTAGGGATATCAAAATCTTAAAAACATAAGATATTTCGTTTTATTATAATTCTTGTAAAATGTCAAAAGCTTGTGTACAAAAAAAGAAAAGAGAACGAGAGAAGAGCTCCGGAGGTATATAGAATTATACAGAAATTTTTGTTTTACATTTTTAACCTATAATATATAATAAGTTAGAAATGCCTCATAAATTTCAGTCACGCATATCCAAATCCTCGCAACCATTAGTCGGGATGCTGTATGCAGATCACGCCAAGCAATAAACAGGCGTTCATCTCATTACGTCCCGTCAATGTTGCTCTTATTAGAGCCAAGATACCAAGTAGCTAGACAAGTAAAAATGTTTGACTACAATAATTTCTGGCGAGGTTTGTTAAATATTTAAAGTAGTCAAATTATTACTATATTATATATAGCTTCACGCTTTATCCCGCACATGGCAGAGGGAACTGCAGGGACCGTGGGAACCTAGTGTTAAGACACTCCGTTGCTTAGTCCCTGCTTTCTCCGTCCCCGCTTTCCGCTATTTTTCGAGGTATTACGTGTTGAGTGATGGAACTCAACGCCGCGCGTTGCCTAGTTTCCAGAGCGAAGAAAATGGAAATAGAAAAATCCATTTTCCCCGAGTGGGGATCGAACCCACAAACCGTCGCGTTTCTGCGCCACGACGGTCCTCAATCTATAAAAGTTCATTAAAACATTGATCCTTTTTATTTATATTTTTTTGTTTTCTAGCTTCACGCTTGATCCCGCTCAAGCAGGTTAGGCAGAGGGAACCGCAGAAACCATAGGAACCTAGTGTTAAGACGTTCCGTTACCTGCTTTTCGCCTTTATCGAAACATTGCGTGTTGTGAGGCGGAACTCAACGCTCTGCCTAGTTACCAGAGCGAAGAAAATGAAAATGAAAATATCCATCTTCTCCGAGTCAGAATTGAACCCACTAACCGTCACGCTTACAGGCAAACTATGCTCCTCTGCGCCACAACCGCCCTCTAGTACAAAGTTTCTCGATCATACATATTCGATATATTTATATATTTATAATTATTATATATTCTGTTGTATACATAAGTATAATTAAAATCCTCTAGGTATTCAAAGTTTGGCTTCACGCTACGTCAAGAGCAACGTTGCATGTTCACGTGTAATCAGATGAAGCCTACGGGTTAACGTGATTAGTTCGCAAATACGTTTCACGTCAATACTGATTATTGGACTTTGCTAACATATTTATATATTTATATAATATATTATTTGTAAATATATATGCTTGTTAAGTAATGTACTAAGTAAATTATATATAGATTCTGAATGTAAGAATGGTTGCGTGTTTGATTCCTATTTTGGGGAATAAATTATTGTAATTTCCCCGTTGATTTTCCCAATTCTCTCGGTACATGCTACTGCTTTAAATTTCAGATAGGAAAAGAAAAACGTAATTTCCCAATTTTAGGTGGTGAACTTTTCACCGAATTCTCTTTGTACTCTTCTTATTTTGTCTTAGACATTTGTTTGTATAAATTAAATCTAGTTTTTTTTAGAGACTATAGATATGTATATATATATATATATATATATATATATATATATATATATATATATATATAATATATATATATTTATATATATATATATATATATATATATATATATATATATATATATATATATATATATATATATATATATATATATATATATATATATATATATATATATATATATATATATATATATATATATATATATATATATATATATATATATATATATATATATATATATATATATATATATATATATATATATATATATATATAAATTTATAAACGTTTAAGAACTTCATGAAAATAACTTATGCCCAACATCAACTTCAATGATTTTCAAACAAATATTTCACTGATTTTATTATAGAAATTTATTAAGCTGTCCTATAGCTATTTATTATGCAGCAACTTGCAGCTACTGGTTGCAATCGGTTATTACCAACTATCAAGATTTACTTCAAACGCCTTATCATATTTCACACTATGTACATATTAACAGGTCCCAATAGTCAATTCAATTGCAATTGCAATTGCATTGCAATCCATTAGGTAATCTAATGTATGAGTCGCGACGACAGACGTACAATTATACTGTATACAATTTATTTATACTGTCCCTACTTCTTACTTTTGATATTTAAGTAAACTTAAAATTGCACTCTCCACGCGGAGTTGAGTTGCCACTCAACACGCAAAGCTTCGAAAAGGCAGAAAATAGGGAACGGAGTGTCTTAACACTATGTTCCTACAATTCCTGGGATTCCCTCTGCCTACCCTGCTTTACGAAATAAAGCGAGAAGCAGTAAAACAAGGTTGCCTTACATTTTGTATAGATTATTAGTATGTTAGGGTATTTTCTG
>JAZFAU010001119.1:0-22700 GCA_037178615.1 Dione vanillae
CTTTTTCATTTACACATAAATCATACTCATTAACACCTGCAACCTCTTACACCATCAAACACTTTGTCCGTAATTTATTTTACTCACCTATCCTCATCCTTCAGAAATAGAACCTACAACCATAACCAGTTAAAATATCTATCTATTCAATATTATTCGTCGGTCTAAATAATAATAACATATATTTTATAATATTACGCCTATACGTTATTACCTATCCCGTTTTAAATTATAATTGAAGTTAGTTAAAATATTTTAATATAATTTCCTTGAAAAACTTACTTACTTTAAAATATTACCCCTACACTTTTATTGTTATCCTTTTTTTTATTTTTATTTAAATGAAGCTTAAGCCTTAATTGTAGTCCATATTATATATCATATTATTTTATTATATTGCGATATAGTAGATCGCCGACTCGACGCGTCCCTGACCTCGACCGTAACTGGTTTCTTATCTCGCCCGTTGTTGTGGATTCATTGTTTATTACGTGTTTATTATTTTTTAATATTTTAGTTGAGTTATTTGTTTACTTGATTTCTGATCTCGCCCGTTGTAAGTGGGTCATTATTTATTACGTGTTTATTAATTTTTAATATTTTAGTTCAGTTATTTGTTTACTTGATAATTTAAAATGGCTACTCATGATGAAACAGTAAAATGTTCCTTATTTACGGAAAGCGCAGAATATAGAAAAAATATAGGTGTGATATGCTTTGTTTCCGATTGGATTACCGATACCTCGGAACTTCTTGGTACTTCTGAAATACCTAGATTATTAGTTAGGTTCAAGGATTTAGATTCTCATTGTACTTCATTTGTAAACGCGTCCTCAGTGCTCCTGGGTGGGTTAGACCCGGCTATCGATTACCAAGAAATTAGTTATGTAAAAAAAGAAGTGCGTTTAGTAAATAAGAAAATAGACGACCTCCGGGTGCGTCAGTTAGAGTTGTGCCCACCTGCTCCCGTAGTTGATCCTGTCATGGCCAGTACACCCGTAAGAATGAGTAGTAAAAATATTACTGAGCGAACTCCTTATAATAGATTACCTGATTTACCTATCCCTAAGTTTGATGGACGTCCTGACTCCTGGATAAGTTATATTGATCAGTTTGACAGTGTAGTAGATTCCCAACACCATTTAACCCCCACAATGAAATTACAGTACTTGGTTGGATCCTTGGCAGATGAACCTAAGCGGTTGTTGCTATATTTAAAATTGAAGAAGGCAACTATGAAGTTGCTCGTGAGTTGTTGAAACAGCGGTATCACAATACACTGGTTCTTGCTGATACCTACATAACCCAGATACTTACCCTGCCGGAGATTTCGAATAAATTTACAGGTTTGCGCGCGGCCTTCTTGAACCCCTTGTTAACTGCCTATCGCTGTTTAGAACGTTTAGAGTTACCCGTCTCCTCATGGTCTTATATGTTAGTACATATATGTTTGACTAAGCTTCCCTCTGATTTGAAATCCCGTTTTGAGCGTTGTTATGGCGGTGACGCTGATGAATTACCTACCTTTAAAAATCTTACTACTTTTTTGGAAGACGAATGTCGTCACCATGACAACGTTGGCAACACCTCCCTTGTAGATTCTAACCTGACGAAATTTAAAAGTACTGTACCTAAACATACTTACTTTGCGGCTCCTCCCTCCCCTATATTAGATAATATACAAAAAATGTTACCTGTAATAAATAATAGTAAAAAATGTTACCTGTGTGCTTCCTCTTCCCATTACCTCCGTGAATGTCCCGAATTTAGAGCTATGAATCCTAGAGAAAGATCGGGATTTGTAAAACATTCCCGGTTATGTTATAGGTGTTTGGACAAACATTCAATTCTTATGTGCAAGCGGGACTACAAATGTTCAACCTGCGGTCGCTCCTCCCATCACACTATGCTATGTTTTAATGATTCCCGTAACCCAATGTATTCCACCTCATCCAATCGCAATTATAATTATAATTCCAAATTTAATAAACGCAATTATCTGCGTACCTGTCCTGCTTCTACCCGCGGTCCCCATATGGGCGGGGGCCAGCATAAGAAATATTCCCCTTCGCAACTCCAGCGCTCCCCCCAACGACATTCCCAGAGAGCTTCTCCCCCCAGAGAAAATGCTCCGCCCCAACCTAGACAGGTTGAAAATAATATAAGATATCGTGATAATTCCTATAATAGAGAAGATAGACCCACATAGCTAGATACTTGTATTACTCCCCCTTCCCCTTGCCTGAATATCTCACCCAATTCCCTTATATTATTGCCTACTGTTAAATTACACGTTAAAACTGCTAGTGGTTATTATATTGAAGCGCGTGCCTTATGTGATACCGGTGCCCAGGGTTGCCTCATTACAACCGATCTTGTTGTTAATTACCTTAATTTGACCATCTCCCCCTCCTGTGCCCCTGTACGTGGCATAGGTAATATTCCTTTGCTGGTTTCCCGTGGTTCTATTTCCCTGTGTTTTAAACCTTTGTATAATGCCTTCCCTGAGGTGTCAACCTCTGCTATAGTTATAGATGTGATTGCCGGTACGCATCCTGAGTTTGAGTTCCCTGAGTCTGTGTTTTTTCCTAATAGTGATTTTTCCCTTGCTGACCCTACCTATAATAAGCCTGGCCCGATAGATATACTATTAGGTGCTGACGTGTTCGGCGCGCTTTTATTACAGGATAAAATATTTAACTTTAACGGCCTTACTGCTTTATCTACAATTTTTGGTTATATTGTTTGCGGTCCAGTCGCTGTCGATTATGGTGAATTAGAGCCCCCCATGACTGGAATATCCTTATCCCGTCTCATCGAGATATTCTGGAAGGTCGAAGAGACCCCTCAACCCATGATTGCTAACCCCTTAGATAACGTGTGTGAGATATTTTTTAAAAGTACAACCTCCCGTCACACTGACGGTCGGTTCATTGTGAGACTCCCCTTCCTGAACGATCGACCTACTCTTGGAGAATCTAAACCTACAGCTATCCGTCGTTTCCTTGGCCTCGAGAAGCGTTTAAACGCGGACCCTAAATTACGTGATAAATATATTTCTTTTATGCGTGAGTATATTGAGTTAAATCATATGAGTGCTTATCCCTTCCCCTTACCCAGTGAACATTACTTTATTCCCCACCATGGTGTCTTTAAGACCGGAGACACATCTAAAATACGTGTTGTCTTTGATGGTAGTTGTCCCTCGTCTAACGGTATCTCACTTAATGAATGCCTACATAGTGGTCCTAAATTACAAAAGGACATTAGCCTAATCCTCCTTAACTTTCGTAAGCATGTCGTTGTGTTTGTGGCAGACATACGCATGATGTTCCGTATGTCGTGGGTACATCAGGATGACCGTAAATACCAACTTATTTTATGGCGTGAATCCCTTCTGATCCCTTACTCACCTATTCCCTAAATACTACAACTTACGATTTTTGCTAAAATTGAAGCGGTATTAAATTCCCGGCCGTTATGTCCCTTATCTAATGACACTAACGATCTAGATCTAGAGTTTTGACGCCTGGTCATTTTTTGATTGGCCAACCTCTTAGTGCTTTGCCGGAGTATCCCTATAACAATGTAAAAATTAATCGTTTAACCCGTTTTCAAGTAGTGCAACAGATAACTCAACATTTTTGGTCGCGGTGGCAGTTAGAGTACCTATACACTCTGCAGACTGTGCAGAAGTGGACTGATCCAGTGAATCCTCCAACAGTAGGCGAGCTAGTCCTCATAAAAGATGATAATTTACCCTCTTTACAGTGGCGACGTGGTCGCATTTCCCAAATTTATCCTGGTAAAGATAGCGTTGTGCGTGTGGTCGATGTTAAGACATCGACAGGTATCCTAAAGAGAGCCTTAACCAAATTAGTTCGTCTACCTATTAGTTAGCTACTCCCATTTTCTCGTAAACATTAGATGTTTAGGGCGGGGGCTATGTTTGCTCATATATAGCAACCCCGACTAGTTTAGAGTCTTGTGCCAACTCCCGGCGCGAGCGGTAGAGTAGTTGTCGAGAAGTAGTAAAAGGGGCACGTGAGACGGCCGACGCGAGCGCATGTCCTTACTGAATCGATATATTAATTAGCGGTGTGATTTTCCCTCAGCCTTATTTGATTTCCCTTTTGTGTATTCCCTCTTGATATTGAACCTGACAAAGATAAACCTACAAAAGATAATAGTGCAAGTAACCCTAAGTGAAGAAGACTAATGTGAAACATTCCATGGCGCCATGAACAATCAGTGTTTGTGTTGTGAATTATGAAGATAAGGTACTGTACAATTTTATTATCCTAAGACCGACTATATAAGGTAAATAATTAATAAATAAGCTACCCCTCAGCACGCTTCCACAATTGCTGAACCAACCCTACCCTCTATTCAATATATATTTTTGGGTAGCAGAACGCAGTTCATTATACATTATACAGCAATATAAGTTATTTTTAATAAAACTAAATCTTTCATACGGGTTCATTTTCATAAAAACAGGACACGAATATAAACGCACATGTTTATTATTATTGCACAAATTACACTTATGATATGCACTTGTACTTCCTTCCATATTAACAAAGGAGCGAGTGGCAGATTTAGGCGTGGGCAATGTCTTTAAGCGAGATTTATTTTGATCTAACCAATCATTCGATTTAAAATTACCACGAGATAAAACTTTACTTTGTTTCTTAATAAATTCTACAAGATTTTCACACGAAGGAAATTTTGTTTACGATAAGTAATTTCAAATAATTTAATAGTATCGGAATCTAATTTTTGTATAGCAAGGTGTAAAAACATGAAACCGGTTAAATCGTTTAATTTCAACTGCTTAAGAGCTTCAACAGAAGAATTAAATTTATTTAAGAAAGACTCGAGCCCAGCCGCACTATTATTATTAAGCGCTTTAAATTCTAACAGCTGATTAAAATAAGCAGAAGCGAGAGACCGAGGATCGTCATGTTTTTCTATAAGCGAATTCCAAATAATTAAATAATTTTCAGCGGTAATTGACAAACCCGAACATATGGCTATAGCCTTATCTGTTAATGTACCTACTAAATAAAAAACTTTTTCGCTGTCACTTAATGAACGATTGTCGTGAACTATACTTTTAAATTGTTGATAAAAAAGCGGTTAATTACGAATATCATCATTAAATGACATAAGTTCAATAGGTGGCAAATGCGGTTTTAATTTATGTATGTATATTTTTAAGACGTATTTGTAGAAATAACATTTAATTTATCATCGGAAATTTTCGAGATGACTCGTTTAACAAAGGAATACATGGTTTCGAATTCTGTCCAAGAATTGTAATCAATAATTAAATCTGGATTAACTTTTAATAATAAAATATTATAAGAGTCTAAAACACGCTCAAAATCAATACGCAATTGATCGATGTTAAAACTTTCATCCAATAAAGCCTGTTCAGTATTACTATCGAAACATTTTGCGGATTTAAATATACTTTTCATTCTGTTAAACATGGCATCGCGCTTAGCTTCTAAAAGGCTAAGTTGAGTCTCGTCAACCTCCTCCTCTTTTTTACCTCTAACCATATATTTGTTATTTGATTGTATATTATGTAAATACGTTTTAGTTTATTAATCCATATTTATTTTTCTAATAGCAGTAGCTCCATTTATAATGCATGTATGTAGAATAATGAAAATTACACCGTACCCAATAAAATAGATGGCAGCACTTTCAACGTAAATTAAAATTTATTTCAATGTATGGAAGTTGCACCCCCCTGGGATGGTCAGATCACTGTCCTCTTCTTATTGCTTGTGATCTCAATATAGTTGTTAGTAAAGTTAATAATAACAGTCGTAAAAAATCTCCAAATAAAATTATATGAGGTCAACGAAGTCAAAGCCAAATAAAGTTATATAATAATTATAGTAGTAATCATCTTAAAAGCGTAAATTTTTCTAGTAAGTGTATTCATTGTGATAATTTTAATTGTACTGAGCATTTATTTTTAATTGATGAATATTATAATGAAATTGTATGTATCTTACAAAGAGCATCCGAATTAAGTTTTATTTCTCCTCGTTGGAATAGTGTTCAAAAAACGAAACAAATGGTAGGGTGGAACTACCACGTTAGAGACTCTCATAAAGAGGCTAGATTTAATTATTTGTGTTGGCAATTAGGAGGTAAGCCTACTAGTGGTTTTCTGTATATAAATATGATAAAAAGCCAGAAAACCTTTAGAAATAAATTAAAATGTTGTCAAAATAACAGTGAGCAAATTAAAATGGATATTTTGGCTACCCACAAGAGAAATAAAAGTTTTAAAAAGTTTTGGCAGTCCACTAAAGTTTGTTAAGTAAGTGCACAGCTTCCTCAGCATGTAGAAGGTTCACATGATACAACCGAGATAGCGAATATGTTTGCAAATGTTTTCAATATTAAGCCTTTACACATAGAAAACAGTAAATACCAAAATAACCCTTTATCAGATAACGAGAATTTTATTAAATTTACACCTAAAGACATACTAAAGGTTATAAAGTGCATTAAGCGCGGTAAGTCACCTGAGTGAGACGGGCTTAGTATTAAACATATTCAAAATGCATCCGGTGAAATAGTAGATGTATTACGTATCTTATTTAATTTATATGTAAATTTTAAGTACTTACCTAAAGAATTAATGAAGACTATTGAAGTTCCGATTCCAAAAAATAAAACCGGCGACTTAACTAAATTATGTAATTATAGACCTATTTCGCTTGGTACTATAATAGGGAAAATTTTTGAAAAACCGTTACAAACTTAGGGGTCGAAGATGGAAGGCTTGCACGCAGCGATCCCTGCCAGCCATAGCTAGGGCTGCAACATTCCATCAGCCACGAGCACCATACGGGAGCACAATGCTAGGGCGTCCCCCCGAGGCGACGCGCACCAGTGCGTCCCCGCTGGTGTGAAAAGTGGAGACGAATGCGGCGTTGGGGACCGCCACCCAGCACGCCATGTCCGGAACAGCAGGAAGTGGAGGACGGAGCTACAAATAGCTGCGTGCAATGTAAGAGGAGGGATGGATCAGAAGATGAATGAACTATTAGATGTGATGGATGAGCGAGATTTGGATGTCATTTGTATGACAGAGACCAAGCGAAAGGGTAATAATGCAACCGATTTGCCGGACAGCCGCGTCGCTCTCTGGGCCGGCGTTCCAGAGAGCGAACGCGGGTGTCAAGGTGTAGGTGTGTTATTGTCCTCTCAATTGGTTAGTGCAGTGGTAGAGTACGAGGCGATCAACCCTAGACTGCTTTGGGTTCGCTTCAAGCTGGGGATTACAAGAATATTCTTGTTGGTGCATATGCGCCGGTATCCTCAGCTTCATTGAGCGAACTTGAGGGGTTATGGGAGAGTGTCAGGGATGTTCTAGGCAGTGTTAGAGGAAATGAAAAATTAATATTATGTGGAGACATGAATGGATGGGTCGGAACCGCGAGAAGTGGTTACGAAGGTGTGTTAGGTCAATATGGTGACAAGAGTGAATGAGGCTGGAAAGCTCATTTTGGAACTTTGCAAGGAAAGGAATTTGTTTGTGGCAAACACGATGTTTGACCACAAACAAATTCACATGTATACGTGGGAGCGCATGGGAGAGAAAAGTATGATTGATTTATTCCTAGTGGATCAGCGGATTCGAAAACAGGTGATGGACACACGTGTGTTTAGGGGTGCCGACTTGGGAACGGACCACTATCTAGTAATTGCTAGATTTAGGGGTTTGTTCGTAGGATGGCGTAACCGCACGAGGTGTTCATACTTGGAATCGAATGATCGCATAAGAAGCTGGAAGCTTCAAGATCCACCGATCAGAGAGGAATATATAGAAAGGGTTTCCGAAAAGCTTGACAGTTGTGAAATAGGAAATGAAAGTGTTAAAGTATGCTGGCAGAACCTTAGGAGCTGCATGGTGGAAGCTGCGACAGAGGTATGTGGTACAAGGAAAAGAGGCTTTAGTAAAAAGCGTGACGAATGGTGGGATGATGAAGTGAAAGATGCTGTAGAAAGAAAGAAGAAGGCATGGCAGGATTATAAAGCCTCGAGTAAGAATAAAAGTATGAGAGAAATTAAAAAGAAAGAGTATAAGCTGGAAAAGCAACAGACGATAAAGATGAAGCGTGAAAGAACCGAGAGTAAAGAGATGAAAGGTTGACGAGCAACTTCCGGGATAATACGAAGCTTTTCTGGCGATAAGTTTAACATGAAAGGGGTGCTTTCGAAGGACGGTGAGATATTTACAAACAGATCACACGTTTTGCAGCGATAGGCGGAATTCTATAAGGAGATGTATGAATGTGATGACGCTTCTGCCTCAAGTGACAGCGACAAGCTGAGTCTTGATGTAGCAGATGGCGAAATCAGTATAAAAGAAGTTGAGAGTGCAATAAGAAGCTTGAAATGTGGTAAGTCAGCGGGAGCGGATGGAGTTACTGCCGAGATGATCAAATATGGTGGACCTCGCATCTTGGACTTGTTCTGGTTTCTGTGCAATTTATGCTGGAAATCAGGGGAGGTCCCGGATGATTGGCAAAGTGCAGTCATCGTGCCTTTGTATAAAGGCAAAGGTTCACAGATAGACTGTGCAAGCTATAGGGCTATCAGTTTGATTAGCTTAGGTGGTAAAATATATGCAAAAATTTTAGCGAGAAGAATGCAAGAAAGATCCGAAAGGCTACTGTGGGAGGCCCAAGGAGGTTTTAGACCTGGAAGAGGATGCATGGATCAGATCTTTTCCATCTGTATGATCACAGAGAAGTTTTTGCTACCCCCCGGTACAACGTGAACGGACCCTTGCTGCAGGCTGTAAAATCTCTTTGGCATCCAATCGGGTGTCAAACAGGGTTGTGCCATGTCGGCTTGGTTGTTCAATTTGTATTTGGATAGCTGTCTCCAAGGACTGAAAGAAAGTGACATGGGTGTAAAAGTGGGTGACTTGAAGGTAAATTGCTTGTTGTACGCAGATGATGCAGTGCTTATTGCATCATCAGAAAGCGAGTTGCAGGCATTGGTCACCATTCTGAAAATCGGGTGTGAAACTAATGGTCTAAGCCTGAATGCAAGTAAGACAAAGGTTCTGGTATTTGAAAGAGACGAGGAAAGGACAGAATGCAAGATTTTCGTGAATGGAAAATTATTAGAACAAGTGAACGGAGCAGTATACTTGGGAAGTAAGTTAAGTAGAGATGGTAGATACGAAATGGATGTGGAAAGACGTGTTGCTGCCAGTAACAGAATGAACGGTGCATTAGCTGCGTTGTTGAGACAGCAGAACGTCAGCGTCGCTGCACGTTTGACTGTACACAACGCAGTTCTGGTTCCGACGCTGTTATATGACAGTGAAACGTGGGTATTACAGAAGAAGAATGAAAGAAAGATGAATGCTGTGGAGATGCGATCTCTTCGAAGGATATGCGGAGTCAGCTTAGCTGACCGAATCCGCAACGAAGAGGTACACAGGATGGTAGGTACCAGCGAGGATGTCACAGTAAGAATGAAGAAGAACGTGCTCAGATGGTTTGGGCACGTCGAAAGAATGAGTGATGAAAGAATGGTAAAAAAGATATATGACGAAAAAGTGAGTGGTAAGAGAGGTAAGGGGAGACCTCGGTTGACTTTCGAAAATACAGTATCGAAGAAACTGGAGGAAGGTCACGTAAAAGCATGAGGACTCCCTGAAGAGCATGCATGAAGAGGTTAATGACAGTGGACGAGGCGAAAGAGGTATGCAGGAATCGCAGCGCTCCGTTCTCTCTGACTACCCCGCTAGGGATAGAGCGTGAAGTTATGTAATGTATGTAATGTTACATCCTTATCTGAATCAGAATGTAACTGTAAATGACGCACAGTTTGGCTTTCGTACTGGTGTTTCAAAAGACTCGGCCATTTTTAGTCAAAAAAATATTGTAAAGTACTACACACGCAGAGAAACTATTGTATACGCATGTTTTTTAGATCTCAGTCGAGCGTTCGATTTAGTTAATTATGATATTCTTTGATCAAAATTAAGTAAGCGTAATGTTCCTCAGAAAATTATAAATATTATGAAGTATTGGTATGAAGGACAAACCAACTGTGTTAGATGGGGTGATATGCTCTCTGACGAATATAGGTTAAACTGTGGTGTTCGTCAGGGTGGGCTCACTTCGCCGGATCTCTTTAATGTCTATGTAAACGACTTGATTGAGGAGTTAAGGAAAACTAAGGTAGGCTGCCATATTGGAGGAGTTTCCATAAATAACTTAAATTGCGCAGATAATATTGTGCTCCTTAGTCCCTCAATTAAAGGACTTAGGAAATTGTTGAATATATGTGAAAATTATGCATTAGCACATGAACTTAAGTACAATGCATCAAAAACAAAATATGATTTTTAAAACTGGTGGTGGCTCGTACAATGTACGCGCAGTGTCCATGTACGGTGAGCCAATTCAGAGGGTTGCAGCTTTCAAATACCTAGGTCACTATTTGACGGAGAATCTCGTTGATGACAGCGACATGGAAAGAGAGCGCCGTGCCCTTGCAGTGCGAGGAAACATGATTGCGCGCAGATTCTCTCGTTGTAACGCAGCGGTTAAAAAATTATTATTTCAAACTTATTGTCAAAATTTATACAGATGTCAAATTTGGTTTAATTATACTCGAAGAGCCTACATCGCCATCAAAGTGCAGTATAATAATGTGTACTGCACTCTGATGAGGCTGCCGAGATTCTACAGCGCGTCGAATATGTTTGCCTCAGCAGATATACCGGACTTCTTTGCGGTAATTCGTGTCAGAATAGCATTGTTTTGGGCTCGATTGCGTTAAAGTAATAATGAGATTCTACAAATAGTGGGTCGGTACCTGGATGTTGCTTTTCTTAGGCATTGGTTGACTCAGCATAGGAGCGAGAATCGCAAATAGGCACATTGTTTTTTATTTATTTATTTTCTTCTTTTATCTTTTTTATTTTTGGAATGTTATTATTGTTTTACTATTTTAAAATTGTTTTGTTATTTATGAGTGTAATTTATATGGATCGAATGGTCTGAAATAAAGAATTATTATTATTATTATTTCTAACGCACGCGATTGACGCGGTTACAAGTGTCATCTTCGCGTGGAGTGCATCGCGTCTGACTCATTCGCTGTACGAGGCGCTTTCGTTAAAGAATAAAACATCCGAGCGGACAGTTTTGAACGCTTTACTCTGAGAGACATTAATTATTTTATGTGTAATTGAGTGTATTTTTTCTAAACGCAATGAAGTGTCACGGGTGTTTAAAACTGGTGAAGGACTTAAACAAAATAAAATGCTCATCAGCTGCATATAAGAAATATTTTTGCAGCTTATGTATTAATTTATCCGGTATATCTAGTGATAAAAGAGCCAACTGGAAATGTCCCGATTGCTGCACTTCTCCGAGAAAAGGAGGAGATAATAGTTCTACTCCTATAAGACCCATGGCTGAAAACATCACCTTTCGTAAGAAGCCTGACACAGACTACGAACCTGCCACTAGCACCGATGTAAAGGAGCTCACCAGCGAATTACGTTTCCCAACTCAAGAGATTTTCTCGCTAAAAATGCAGCTTGATAATGCTATTTTATCCTTATCCAGCTGCGAGAAAAGGCTCGATGAGTTAGGATCCTCAGTAGCTAAAAATGGTACTCGTATACAGCACCTGGAAGACTGTGAACAGCAAACGGATATATTAAAAACAACAGTGAAGGGCTTACAACAAGAACTGAACATGCAGTATCAAAATCAGTTGCAAGACGAACTCGAATTGTCTGGCGTACCTGAGATTAGCAACGAAAATCTCCATCATATAGCGCTATTGGCTGCCCGTAGGATGGGCGTAGAGCTAAACGACAATGACATTGACTGCGTTACACGAGTCGGGCTTCCTAAGCCCGCGTTTCACACGAAGGGTAAAATAAAGTTTTCTAGACCAGTTGTAGTACGCCTTTTACGAAAATCTAAGCGAGCTGGACATAGTACGGCTACTGCTTTAGTTAAGATTACTGATGACATCAGATTGGCTATGGATAACCAGGAAGTTACAATATTGACATTACTGGATTTTAGTAATGCATTTAACACTGTCGATTTTGACATATTACTGGCTATTCTAAGTTCTCTTAGCATATCTCCTACAGTAATTGACTGGTTTCATTGTTACCTACGTGGCCGCAGACAGAGAATACGTGTACAGGACTCTTATTCTGACTGGTCAATTTTAAATGCCGGTGTGCCCCACGGAGGTGTTCTTTCACCCCTGCTGTTTTCAATTTTCATTAATTCAATAACTCAAAATATATCTTCTCTTTACCACCTGTATGCCGACGATTTCCAAATATACTGTCACTCCAAACTAACAGACTTACCACAAACAATACAGACAATTAATTCGGACTTAAATAATATCTTAAGCTGGAGCAATTCACATGGGCTTAAAATAAACCCACTTAAGTGCCAATGTATTATAATAGGTAGTCCGAAGCTAATCTCACGATTAGATGTTTCTGTTTTATCTTCTATTACTTTTAACAACGCTATAATTCCCTACAGCGACAAAATAAAAAAATTGGGCATAATTTTTGACCAAACCTTTTCCTGAAATCCTCAAATAAGTGAGGTAAGTAGAAAAATGTTTGTCGCCATTGGCTCCTTGCGTAGATTGCGCAATCTTTTACCAATTCCCACCAAGATTGCGTTAGCACAATCTATCCTTCTACCGATTCTTGATTATGCAGATTGCTGTTATCTTGATCTTAGAGAAGATCAATTGAACAAGCTCGAGCGCATTCAAAATCTTTGTATCAAGTTCATATTTGGACTTCGCAAGTATGACCACGTTTCCATTTTTCGCAAAAAGCTCGAGTGGCTCCCAATCCGCCTTCGCAGGAATACTCACATTCTCTCTTTTCTCTACTGTATACTGTTCAACCCTAATACCCCTGTTTACCTAAAACAGTGCTTCCAATTCCTTAGTGACTCCCATTCCCGTAGTCTTCGCTCCGAACAAAACCTTATCCTTAAAACTCCTTCTCATACTTCCTCATTTTTCACCAAATCCTTTTCTGTTCAAGCAGTTCGCTTGTGGAATTTATTGCCAATTTGTATAAGACGCGCACAATCTGTTGCCATTTTTAAGAGACTCGTTAAAGCCTATTATTCGTCATTATAAGTTTATTTATTTATTTATTTATTTATTTATTTATTTATTTATTTATTTATTTATTTATTTATTTATTTATTTATTTATTTATTTATTTATTTATTATTTATTTATTTATTTATTTATTTATTTATTTATTTATTTATTTATTTATTTATTTATTTATTTATTTATTTATTTATTTATTTATTTATTTATTTATTTATTTATTTATTTATTTATTTATTTATTTATTTATTTATTTATTTATTTATTTATTTATTTATTTATTTATTTATTTATTTATTTATTTATTTATTTATTTATTTATTTAATTATTTATTTATTTATTTATTTATTTATTTATTTATTTATTTATTTATTTATTTATTTATTTATTTATTTATTTATTATTTATTTATTTATTTATTTATTTATTTATTTATTTATTTATTTATTTATTTATTTATTTATTTATTTATTTATTTATTTATTTATTTATTTATTTATTTATTTATTTATTTATTTATTTATTTATTTATTTATTTATTTATTTATTTATTTATTTATTTATTTATTTATTTATTTATTTATTTATTTATTTATTTATTTATTTATTTATTTATTTATTTATTTATTTATTTATTTATTTATTTATTTATTTATTTATTTATTTATTTATTTATTTATTTATTTATTTATTTATTTATTTATTTTGTTTGTTCATATATGGCAACCCCGACTAGTTTAGAGTCTTGTGCGAACACCCCGCGCGGTCGGTAGCAGTAGCCCAGTAGTTGTCGAGAAGTAGTAAAAGGGGCACGTGAGACGGCCGACGCGAGCGCACGTCCTTCCTGAGTCGATATATTAATTAGCGGTGTGATTTTCCCTCAGCCTTATTTGATTTCCCTTTTGTGTATTCCCTCTTGATATTGAACCTGACAAAGACAAACCTACAAAAGATAATAGTGCAATTAACCCTAAGTGAAGAAGACTAATGTGAAACATTCCATGGCGGCCGGGAACAATCAGTGTTTGTGTTTTGAATCATGAAGATAAGGTACTGTACAATTTCTATTATCCTAAGACCGACTATAAGGTAAATAATTAATAAATAACCTCCCCCTCAGCACGCTTCCACAAATGCGGCACACCCTACCCTCCACTATTCAATATACATTTTCTGGTAGCAGGGCGTGGTTCACTATATACTATATACATTTTCTGGTAGCAGAGCGTGGTTCACTATATACTATATATATTTTCTGGTAGCAGAGCGTAGTTTTCATCCCTCTGGGCCCCCTTAATTATAGCGTGGTTTAATCCCTCTGAGTCCCCCTGATTATAGCGTAGTTTCATGCCCCTGAGTCCCTTTGATTACAGTGTTATTCTCCCGTTTTGGTATTTTGGCTCTTAATTTTTGTTGTTGTTTAAAAAAGTTGTTTAAAAAATAATGTTATATGAAATTTTTATATATATAATATTGAATATATAATTGTGTAGGGTGAATGTATAATGTGTAAAATATATAAATAAATATTGAATATAATTTTATATATTAAATATAAAATATAATAAATACACATAATATGGTTACATATATTTTATAATATTACGCCTATACGTTATTATCTATCCCGTTTTAAATTATAATTGAAGTTAGTTAAAATATTTTAATATAATTTCCTTAAAAAACTAACTTACTTTAAAATATTATCCCTACACTTTTATTGTTACCCTTTCTTTTTATTTTATTTAAATGAAGCTTAAGCCTTAATTGTAGTCATATTGTATATCATATTATTTTGTTGTATTGCGATATATGTAGATGCGACGCGTCCCTGAACTTGACCGTAACTGGTTTCTTATCTCGCCAGTTGTTGTGGATTCATTGTTTATTACGAGTTTATTATTTTTTTAATATTTTAGTTGAGTTATTTGTTTACTTGATTTCTGATTTCGCCCGTTGGTAGCGGGTTCATTGTTTATTACGAGTTTATTATTTTTTTAATATTTTAGTTGAGTTATTTGTTTACTTGATTTCTGATTTCGCCCGTTGGTAGTGGGTTCATTGTTTATTACGAGTTTATTATTTTTTTAATATTTTAGTTGAGTTATTTGTTTACTTGATTTCTGATCTCGCCCGTTGGTAGTGGGTTCATTGTTTATTACGCGTTTATTAATTTTTAATATTTTAGTTCAGTTATTAGTTTACTTGATAATTTAAAATGGCTACTCATGATGAAACAGTAAAATGTTCCTTATATACGGAAAGCGCAGAATATAGAAAAAATATAGGTGTGGTACGCTTTGTTTCCGATTGGATTGCCGATACCTCGGAACTTCTTGGCACTTCTGAAATACCTAGATTATTAGTTAGGTTCAAGGATTTAGATTCTCATTGTAATTTATTTGTAAACGCGTCCTCAGTGCTCCTGGGTGGGTTAGACCCGGCTATCGATTACCAAGAAATTAGTTATGTAAAAAAAGAAGTGCGTTTAGTAAATAAGAAAATAGACGACCTCCGGGTGCGTCAGTTAGAGTTGTGCCCACCTGCTCCCGTAGTTGATCCTGTCATGGCCAGTACACCCGTAAGAATGAGTAGTAAAAATATTACTGAGCGAACTTCTTATAATAGATTACCTGATTTACCTATCCCTAAGTTTGATGGACGTCCTGACTCCTGGATAAGTTTTATTGATCAGTTTGACAGTGTAGTAGATTCCCAACACCATTTAACCCCCACAATGAAATTACAGTACTTGGTTGGATCCTTGGCAGATGAACCTAAGCGGTTGTTGCTACATTTAAAAATTGAAGAAGGCAACTATGAAGTTGCTCGTGAGTTGTTGAAACAGCGGTATCACAATACACGGGTTCTTGCTGATACCTACATAACCCAGATACCCTGCCGGAGATTTCGAATAAATTTACAGGTTTGCGCGCGGCCTTTTTGAACCCCTTGTTAACTGCCTATCGCTGTTTAGAACGTTTAGAGTTACCCGTCTCCTCATGGTCTTATATGTTAGTACATATATGTTTGACTAAGCTTCCCTATGATTTGAAATCCCGTTTTGAGCGTTGTTATGGCGGTGACGCTGATGAATTACCTACCTTTAAAAATCTTACTACCTTTTTGGAAGACGAATGTCGTCACCACCGTCAACAACGTTGGCAACACCTCCCTTGTAGATTCTAACCTGACGAAATTTAAAAGTACTGTACCTAAACATACTTACTTTGCGGCTCCTCCCTCCCCTATATTAGATAATAGACAAAAAATGTTACCTGTAATAAATAATAGTAAAAAATGTTACCTGTGTGCTTCCTCTTCCCATTACCTCCGTGAATGTCCCGAATTTAGAGCTATGAATCCTAGAGAAAGATCGGGATTTGTAAAACATTCCCGGTTATGTTATAGGTGTTTGGACAAACATTCAATTCTTATGTGCAAGCGGGACTACAAATGTTCAACCTGCGGTCGCTCCTCCCATCACACTATGCTATGTTTTAATGATTCCCGTAACCCAATGTATTCCACCTCATCCAATCGCAATTATAATTATAATTCCAAATTTAATAAACGCAATTATCCGCGTACCTGTCCTTCTTCTACCCGCGGTCCCCATATGGGCGGGGGCCAGCATAAGAAATATTCCCCTTCACAACTCCAGCGCTCCCCCCAACGACATTCCCAGAGAGCTTCTCCCCCCAGAGAAAATGCTCCGCCCCAACCTAGACAGGTTGAAAATAATAGACAGGTTGAAAATATTATAAGATATCGTGATAATTCCTATAATAGAGAAGATAGACCCACATAGCTAGATACTTGTATTACTCCCCTTTCCCCTTGCCTTAATATCTCACCCAATTCCCTTATATTATTGCCTACTGTTAAATTACACGTTAAAACTGCTAGTGGCTATTTTATTGAAGCGCGTGCCTTATGTGATACCGGTGCCCAGGGTTGCCTCATTACAACAGATCTTGTTGTTAATTACCTCAATTTGACCATCTCCCCCTCCTGTGCCCCTGTACGTGGCATAGGTAATATTCCTTTAGTGGTTTCCCGTGGTTCTATTTCCCTGTGTTTTAAACCTTTGTATAATTCCTTCCCTGAGGTGTCAACCTCTGCTATAGTTATAGATGTGATTGCCGGTACGCATCCTGAGTTTGAGTTCCCTGAGTCTGTGTTTTTTCCTAGTAGTGATTTTTCCCTTGCTGACCCTACCTATAATAAGCCTGGCCCGATAGATATACTATTGGGTGCTGACGTGTTCGGCGCGCTTTTATTACAAGATAAAATATTTAACTTTAACGGCCTTACTGCTTTATCTACAATTTTTGGTTATATTGTTTGTGGTCCAGTCGCTGCCGATTATGGTGAATTGGAGCCCCCTATGACTGGAATATCCTTATCCCGTCTCATCGAGAGATTCTGGAAGGTCGAAGAGACCCCTCAACCTATGATTGCTAACCCCTTAGATAACGTGTGTGAGATATTTTTTAAAAGTACAACCTCCTGTCACACTGACGGTCGGTTCATTGTGAGACTCCCCTTCCTGAACGATCGACCTACTCTTGGAGAATCTAAACCTACAGCTATCCGTCGTTTCCTTGGCCTCGAGAAGCGTTTAAACGCGGACCCTAAATTACGTGATAAATATATTTCTTTTATGCGTGAGTATATTGAGTTAAATCATATGAGTGCTTATCCCTTCCCCTTACCCAGTGAACATTACTTTATTCCCCACCATGGTGTCTTTAAGACCGGAGACACATCTAAAATACGTGTTGTTTTTGATGGTAGTTGTCCCTCGTCTAACGGTATCTCACTTAATGAGTGCCTACATAGTGGTCCTAAATTACAAAAGGACATTAGTCTAATCCTCCTTAACTTTCGTAAGCATGTCGTTGTGTTTGTGGCAGACATACGCATGATGTTCCGTATGTCGTGGGTACATCAGGATGATCGTAAATACCAACTTATTTTATGGCGTGAATCCCCTTCTGATCCCTTACTCACCTATTCCCTAAATACCACAACTTACGGTTTGCGTTCTAGTCCATACGTTGCAATGCGTACATTATTAGAGTTAGCTGAGCAGGAACGTGATACTTACACCAAAGCTGCTGCAGTCCTAGAGAATGATGTATACGTTGATGACTGTCTTACTGGTTCGGATTCCCTTGAAAATGCTCGTATCCTTAAATCTGAACTTGAGAATATTATGACTAGTGGTGGTTACGAGCTTAGGAAATGGATTAGTAACAAACCTGAACTTCTCGCAGACTTACCTTCAGATCATCTGCAGCTGTCTCACTCCTTTCAAGATCCTGATAACCCTCAAACATTTGCAGTCCTCGGTGTCCTTTATAACCCCACCAGTGATGCATTTACTTACCGTTTTTCATTTCAACCTTCTGAGACAGTCACAAAGCGCAAGGTTTTGTCCTTAATAGCCAGAATTTATGATCCTTGCGGTTGGATATCCCCTGTTGTATTAAAAGCAAAATTATTTATACAGAAATTGTGGCTGTCTGGCCTTTCCTGGGATGATGTACTTACCCCTGAGCTTACCCTAGAATGGAACCTTTTTATTAGAAACCTTGAGTGTGTTAAAGATATTTCAATCCCGCGGCGTGTCTTTACTGACAGTTCCTTTTCCTATTCCATACATGGTTTCTGTGATGCCTCAGAATCCGCCTTTGCCGCAGTAGTGTATTTAAGAGCAGAAAATCCTTCAGGCCAGTGTTCAGTTCATCTCCTAATTTCTAAAACTAAAGTTGCCCCTATACGTACCCGATTGACTATACCTAAATTAGAATTACTTGGTGCTACCCTGCTTACTAAATTAATTAATCATGTCGTCCCTGAATTACGAAAGTCAATCCAGTTAGACTCCATCTCTACCTGGACCGATAGTAAAATTGTGTTGGCCTGGCTTAAGACCCCTCCTCATAACTTACAAACCTTTGAAGCCAATCGAGTTTCCCAGATATCCTGCTCAGAAGTTCAATCAGAGTGGCGGCATATTCCTGGTAATGTGAATCCGAGCGATTGTGCATCCCGTGGATTAACAGCATCAACCTTACTTAAAAATTATTTATGGTGGTCCTGTACCTGGTTATTACTTCCTCACACCCAGTGGCCCGTTGCAGAGTCTAATACTGATTCTGATCCTAATCTTCCCGGACTTCGTTGTTTGTTAACCACTACTTCCTTACCTGCACCTGATCCATTATTCTTACTTGAACGTTTTAGTTCCTTTACAAAATTAATTGGCGTGACCTGTTATATGTTGAGATTTGTAAATAAAACCCGAAACTTACCCGTTGAGCTATCTGTATCTTTATCTACCCAAGAAAGAAAGCGTGCACTCCTGTATTTAGTAAAAATAGTACAGTCTTATTGTTTTTCTGATGAGCTGAGTTTGTTAAAACGTGGCGTTTCCTTGCGGTCTTCCCTAAGACGACTCTCACTCTTTCTTGACGAGGAAGAAATCATCAGAGTCGGTGGTCGTTTACGAAACTCTAATCTTCCTTACGATGCTCGTCATCCTATACTCCTTCCTAAAAGGTGTCATTTTGTTACCTTATTGATATCCCATTACCACGTAGAAAATTGTCATGCTGGAGCCAATGCTCTTCAAGCTTTATTATCCCGTGAGTTCTGGATATTGTCTGCTCGCAGAGCTATCCAGAATGTAATTTTTAAGTGCCTCCCTTGTTATCGCCTTAAAACTGCCACATCTCAACCTCCTATGGGTGAACTCCCTAGAGATCGTGTTACTCCTACCCGTGCCTTTGATGGTGTTGGAACAGATTTTGCCGGCCCATTCCTGACCAAAACCCAGGTGTTTAGAAATAAAAGATTAGTAAAGAGTTACCTTTGTGTTTTCGTGTGTCTTTCTACAAAGGCAGTCCACCTTGAAGTAGTTTCAGAATTATCAACCGAAGCCTTTATCGCTGCATTCTCTCGTTTTGTTTCCCGTCGCGGTCTCCCTAGTTTAATAAGATCAGATTGCGGTAGAAATTATATAGGAGCTTCGAACTATTTAAGCGATGTTTATGATTTTTTAGTTAAACATAAACTTGATATTAGTGATACCCTCACTAAAAGGGGTATAAATTGGTTATTTGACCCACCTGCCTGCCCTCATTGGGGAGGATTGTTCGAAGCAGCCGTTAAATCTGCGAAAACCCACCTTAAAAGAGTGATTGGCGAAACTCCTTTAACATTCGAGGAATTAACTACAATTTTTGCTAAAATTGAGGCGGTATTAAATTCCCGGCCGTTATGTCCCTTATCTAATGACACTAACGATCTAGAAGTTTTGACGCCTGGTCATTTTTTGATTGGCCAACCTCTTAGTGCTTTGCCGGAGTATCCCTATAACAATGTAAAAATTAATCGTTTAACCCGTTTTCAAGTAGTGCAACAGATAACTCAACATTTTTGGTCGCGGTGGCAGTTAGAGTACCTATACACTCTGCAGACTAGGCAGAAGTGGACTGATCCAGTGAATCCTCCAACAGTAGGCGAGCTAGTCCTCATCAAAGATGATAATTTACCCCCTTTACAGTGGCGACGTGGTCGCATTTCCCAAATTTATCCTGGTAAAGATAGCGTTGTGCGTGTGGTCGATGTTAAGACATCGACAGGTATCCTAAAGAGAGCCTTAACCAAATTAGTTCGTCTACCTATTAGTTAGCTACTCCCATTTTCTCGTAAACATTAGATGTTTAGGGCGGGGGCTATGTTTGTTCATATATGGCAACTCCGACTAGTTTAGAGTCTGGTGCGAACACCCCGCGCGAGCGGTCAGTTGTAGTAGTAATAGTAGTTGTCGAGAAGTAGTAAAAGGGGCACGTGAGACGGCCGACGCGAGCGCACGTCCTTCCTGAGTCGATATATTAATTAGCGGTGTGATTTTCCCTCAGCCTTATTTGATTTCCCTTTTGTGTATTCCCTCTTGATATTGAACCTGACAAAGACAAACCTACAAAAGATAATAGTGCAATTAACCCTAAGTGAAGAAGACTAATGTGAAACATTCCATGGCGGCCGGGAACAATCAGTGTTTGTGTTGTGAATCATGAAGATAAGGTACTGTACAATTTCTATTATCCTAAGACCGACTATAAGGTAAATAATTAATAAATAACCTCCCCCTCAGCACGCTTCCACAAATGCGGCACACCCTACCCTCCACTATTCAATATACATTTTCTGGTAGCAGGGCGTGGTTCACTATATACTATATACATTTTCTGGTAGCAGAGCGTGGTTCACTATATACTATATTTATTTATTTATTTATTTATTTATTTATTTATTTATTTATTTATTTATTTATTTATTTATTTATTTATTTATTTATTTATTTATTTATTTATTTATTTATTCATTCATTCATTCATTCATTCATTCATTCATTCATTCATTCATTCATTCATTCATTCATTCATTCATTCATTCATTCATTCATTCATTCATTCATTCATTCATTCATTCATTCATTCATTCATTCATTCATTCATTCATTCATTCATTCATTCATTCATTCATTCATTCATTCATTCATTCATTCATTCATTCATTCATTCATTCATTCATTCATTCATTCATTCATTCATTCATTCATTCATTCATTCATTCATTCATTCATTCATTCATTCATTCATTCATTCATTCATTCATTCATTCATTCATTCATTCATTCATTCATTCATTCATTCATTCATTCATTCATTCATTCATTCATTCATTCATTCATTCATTCATTCATTCATTCATTCATTCATTCATTCATTCATTCATTCATTCATTCATTCATTCATTCATTCATTCATTCATTCATTCATTCATTCATTCATTCATTCATTCATTCATTCATTCATTCATTCATTCATTCATTCATTCATTCATTCATTCATTCATTCATTCATTCATTCATTCATTCATTCATTCATTCATTCATTCATTCATTCATTCATTCATTCATTCATTCATTCATTCATTCATTCATTCATTCATTCATTCATTCATTCATTCATTCATTCATTCATTCATTCATTCATTCATTTATTTATTTATTTATTTATTTATTTATTTATTTATTTATTTATTTATTTATTTATTTATTTAAGATCTACCAGTGATAATTACATTAATACAATATTGAGTAGAAGAAATACAGTGTAGCTTAATTCTAAATGCATTATCTTTTAAGGCAGATACGGCATGCAAATATTAGGAAGTATATAAATCATTTATTACAATATATTAAAAACGTATTAACTTATTGATAAAAATTATTAAAATCTCTATGTATAAAAATTAGGTTACAGGTGGTTCATTATATTAAAAATTAGATCATTACCTATATTTTGTTTATGAAAAAATTAATTATTTAATTTATCGCTGAATAAGAACTTATAACGAAATGTTTTGAGTGAGTCCCTGAAAATTAAAAGGAAGATATAAATCATTTATAATATTTAAAACTTTATTATTA